>JAURVB010013670.1:0-193615 GCA_033002965.1 Piper betle | reverse complement strand
GCTCAACAGCGGTAACTGGTTCGGTTACGTATTCTTTGTACATTTGTTAATTGAGTAAGGATTAGCTGCTGTCTGATGAAACATTCATCACAATGAAATCTCCATACAAAACAATGCGCATGTGGACCTTCAAGATAAGCATGCGAAATGCATCAGCGTAATTCAACAATCAGTGGATAATTATATATATAAGAGTAAATTCCTTTATTTTTTGAATGAACTAACAAAGCTACACGACGTATTTGTATAAATAAAAGAAAGTAGTGAATAGCTTAGCCCATATATAATTATCTGTGGGCACCTAAACGAGGACTGACGTATGGCATTTCAACTAAAGCCTTTACGTGTGGCGTAAAATATTTCTTTTTTAAATAAAAAACCAAAAACAAAAATCACAAAAGAGACCTTATAAAGACTACCTAACGCCCATCGAGACACCCTTCGGCTTGACCGTTGATAACCATCATCAATAGTGAGGATATGTAGCAGGCGTCTATGCTCCGTGGGCGTTTCTAAAAAACTTTTCTAAAAAAGAGAGAGAAGAGGTAATTGCGTTGAGAAGCCATCATATTTTTTTTGCTGTATCTTCTAATTTGCTCTTATCTTTTTTTACCGTGCCATTTGGCAAAGGAGTTGCAAGTCCCAAGTTCCCAACACATCGATTTGCCACGAGGGCAATCCAAGCCAAACCTTTTCTATGCTCTTAAGGTTTGGCGATTTATGACTTGTTCACCGTTCAAAGCACCCTCTATATATATATATATCTATGTACAGATGTTACGGTGCGTTGTCATCTTTTGACCGCGCACCATGCGTTGTAAATCTGGGCAGTTGGATCACGATCCAACGGCCCATGAACACTTTGCCCAAATAAACACCCCTCCCCCACCTTTCCGTCGCTCGCCCTTGTCGTCCGGTCGAGCCCCGCCGTGGCCCATGTGGCCAACCCTTGCTCCTAGCCCACCTGCCGGCCCCCCTCGGTGCGAGGTGGTGGCGGATGGCAGTGGGCGGGGGTGGTGGCGAGGGGAGTGGGGACGGCGGGCCTGATGCAAGGGCAGGAGGGGGTGGATTTGAGGTGGCGGAGGGCCGTGGGCTGAGATTAACAACGGCATTCGTCAAAATAAAAGTGGTTAGTGATTTGTTATAATAAATGTTATAATAATTACGGTTTAGTAATTGTGTGATTGGATTAATTTTTTTTAATTAAAATATTTAAAGATATAATTGCATTAATTTAACTAATCTCCCTCATTAAGGATTCGTAGACTTATACGACGCCCCCACCGTCTCCCTCTCCTCCATCGGCTTCGACATCTCTCCCATCAATCTATCCAATCTCTCAAACCTAAAAACAGAATCGAAAACAACAAAAAGTTGTGTGATTTCTGGGTAGGATTGTTCTCCATTCTTGCTTCCACTGTCTGGCCACCTCAATTCGTGCAAAGCATCCCTCTGTTGGCGGTAAAGGTCCGGACTTTTGTGGCTTCTAGGGTGGATGTTCATGAAACCCTAGAATTTTGGTTGATTTGGAGGGGGAAGCAGGCTGGTTGGTTGGGGAGGAGGAGGAGGAGGAGGGGAGAAGAAGGAGAGGAGGTGGAGGGATTGATCGTTAGCGCTGGATTTAAGGGCGATTCTGAGGTTTTTTCCGGTCATGGGGGCCGCGGGTTCCAGGCTCGAGAAGGCTCTTGGTGACCAGTTCCCCGAAGGCGAACGCTATTTCGGCCTTGAGAACTTCGGCAACACCTGCTATTGTAATAGCGTCTTGCAGGTTCCTTTATTTTTTTGGATTTTATTGATCACAAGTGCTATCTTTTGTAGTTTATGGGTTCTGTGTTTTTCTGGTTTTCCATTTTTATGTTTGGCAACAAAGATTATCGTTGAAATCTGTGGAAATTAGGTTTTTATGAGATGAGGAGTGCTTGTTCTGATATGTGATAGATGTGCGATGCTTTCCTTTCTTCTAATTTTATTTGTGTAAAAAATAAAGTGAAGGCTTGTTGTTTTTTGGTGCGTTTGTTTGGCCGTCAATTTACAAATCTGGGAGCTCTTTCAGAAATGTTCGTTAGAAGGTGAGCTCTTCTTCTATGGGTAACTATAGCATGTGTTGTTGTCCTATCTTTGTTTATGTTCGGGCATGTATTAGTGACGTGTTGAAGAGATCAGCTACCAGTTAGAGAACATGATAATTGTAGCAATTTTTATTCCTTTCACTGAAGTTTTCCAAGTGATATGGAATTTGGCTATATTGGGGTCAGCTTCGTTGTGTGTAAGATGGACAAATGTGTGTGGATGATTGGTTTTCCTTCTTTTGTCTTTACGTCTGTAGGAATTGGATGCATGAAATAATTCTTTGGTTATTGCAGAAGCTGGCTTGGTGAATTCAAGACTAAAATTCTTGCCACATTTGTGGATATGTATCAATAAACAAGAACTTCTGATTTTGACAACTTATTAATTTCAATACTGCTGCCGTGTTTGTTTAAATCTGTACTGTTTCGTTTGTGCAGGCATTATATTTTTGTGTTCCTTTCCGGGAACAGCTGCTGGAATACTATGCAAACAACAAGAATGTAGCGGACACAGAAGAAAACCTATTAACGTGTCTGGCAGATCTTTTCTCGCAGGTGATGGCTTAAGCTGGTTCGTTTTGATTATTTCATGCATTCAGTTCAAGTCTTTATCATGGAATTTCTTTGTTTGCTGCACTTTTCTGATATGGATAGTTATTGTGCTTGTTTCTACAATCACACTAAGTGGAGTAGGGAATTCAATTTTTTTATAATTTTTACATTAGCTGCCTCATTCATTGCCTTTTTTTGTTGAAAAGACAAATATAAAACAAGGATTTTGTGTTAGCTGCGATGTTTTCTTTAATGGATCTGGCAAGTTTATGTTAGTAGAGACATACTAACAGCACGTAACTCATTTCTGAAAAAGATACTTGTAATTCCTTCATGATTGTTTTCTTGTTTAAATACATTTTGCTTTTAAGACTTCTTTCTAAGTCATAAATGGATACAAGGCTACTTATTTGGTGGTCATTTTTTGTATATGAATATTTTTTTATTATCTAAAGTATTGATTGCATATTTTGCTCCCAGATAAGCTCACAAAGAAGAAGACTGGTGTTATTGCGCCAAAGCGTTTTGTTCAAAGAGTGAAGAAACAGAATGAACTTTTTCGTAGTTATATGCATCAGGTATGGCAGTTGATTTGTCTGACATTAGTATTATCGAACTTCCTTCTGGCATACATCAAGAAAAAACTGAAATCGGCTAGAATAAACCTTACCTAATGATCTTCTGAGATAGTGTCAGTTGCAATTATTCCTTACTATGTGATGGTCAATTGGAAAAGCTTTTACTCAAGTAAACAGAAGCATTTTTTTTAGTATGGTCCGATTAGACTGATGGTTTTTTTTCATTTTCTAGTTGGACACTATGTACATTATGAAGAAATGAAATGTATTTTATAGTTTTTTAGTTTTTATTCTGTCTAATAAATTCGGTGGTCAGCAGTGAACTTGCTTCTCTTAATTACTTAAGCATGCCTTAGGAACTAAAATTGCAAGTTGACTAAGTCCATAGATCCATTTGGCAAGAGGACAAATTGTTTTTGTTTCTAATTTATGCTTTCTATTTGTAGGATGCTCATGAATTTCTAAATTTTCTACTCAATGAGCTTGTTGATATACTCGAAAAGAGAACAATGCTGCTAAAAGTTCTCCAGAATCTTCATCCCCTCCTGAAAAAATTGCCAATGGGCCTGGTCCTGCTCAGGCAAATGGTGTTCCAAAGAACCTCTGGTAACATGGGTTCACAAGAACTTTCAGGTAAATTTTTGTTTAGCTTCTGTTTTAGTGCACATTCTCTGAAGAAATTTTATTATTTTCCTTTGTTTTTTTATAAAATTGCAAATTGCATTGTGTTTGCCGTGTTTATTACTCTTGATGAGTATGCTTTAATTGATTACTGCGAAGCTTGAAGTGTTTTATTGTACCAGCTTACTTAGAACGCTGTTTGTTTTATTGGGTGATCGTTCTAATGGACATGGCTGGTATAGTAAAAGGTGGTCTTGTGTTTTGATTACTGCTAGTAATCATGACATGGCATGATCAATTTAGAGCAAGCAATTCCTTTGTAAATGGAGATTCCTATGCATCGTTAAATGTCAAATTAACAATCCAAATATATACGAAGTTAAAAGCTGCTCAATTTGAGGTTTACTTGGGTAGGTAATAGCCAAGAATCTTCTCATCTTTTTGATGAGTTGGAAAGCCCACATCACAATCTGTTAAATCTTGTATATCTTTCAAAATCACAGGGCATACTTACCAATGAAACGAAGTGCCTAAGATGTGAGACTGTGACAGCAAGAGATGAGACGTTTTTGGACTTGAGCATTGACATAGAACAGAACAGCTCAATTACTAGTTGCCTTAAAAATTTTAGCTCCACAGAGACACTGAATGCTGAAGACAAATTCTTCTGTGACAAGTGCTGCAGGTTTGTCTTCTTTGTTAAAATTAACTTGTTGAATGTCCTGTACAATAAATTTTGCATGCTTGTAGATGTCAGTTTTGTCATTTTCATCCTGGAACCGGGATGAGCACTGTAGTAAGATTCTTTTACATGCATATTTTGGTTTCGTGGCAGTTTGCAAGAAGCACAAAAGAGAATGAAGATTAAGAAGCCGCCTTATATCTTAGTTATTCATCTGAAACGCTTCAAATATATGGAACAGCTGGGTCGATACAAAAAACTATCATATCGTGTGGTGTTCCCTATGGAACTGAAACTTAGCAACACTGTGGAGGACGTAGACTTGGAATATTCCCTTTTTGCAGTGGTGGTTCATGTAGGAAGTGGGCCAAACCATGGCCATTATGTCAGTTTGGTGAAGAGCCATAATCATTGGCTATTCTTTGATGATGAGCACGTAGAGATCATTGATGAGTCTGCAGTGCAGACCTTTTTTGGTTCAGCGCAGGAATATTCCAGCAATACGGACCATGGTTATATTTTGTTCTATGAAAGCATTGGTGGAAAGAGCTGAGAGCATGCTTGTTTTTCGATGGAGGTTTTCGACACACCCCCAGTTTTCTTTTAAATTTAAAGCTCATACTGTCAAAAATATCAGCAATCTTGAATGCAGAGATTTTTCAGTGATGGCTATGTACAGTGTGGGATGGTGGTGAAGAACACACCACGCCACCCGCTGTTTTCCATTTTCCCAGCAATAAAGGAACGCATGTAAAGATAGCTGGAGCTTCGGCGACATTTTGTATTCTCAAGTGTCTTTTATTACCTTTCATATGATAAAAGTCATGTATCCTGCATACCGATTTTAAAACTTTTGATCCTTGGACTCCTTTTTAACGGCAGTTTATCTAGATTGGTGAAATTACGAAGTTATAAATGAGGGATTGCCTCAGATTTGTACGTGTTCATGCGGGAGCTTGGAACTGTGGTAACCGAGCTGAAGGCGTATTTTTTATCTTCATGGTCTGTGAAAAAAGATGATAGACAACCATGAGTTGGGTTGTTAATTGAGCGAGCCAGTTTGCGAGTATATAGTATGCGGCTCGATTTGATTTAACTCGAAATTCGACATTTAAATGCTTAGTTTGAACTCGAATCTTACGAATCAAGTCTTAAGCAAGGTTGTGTTCAATTCGACTTGATTCGATTATAATTTAAACTTAATTCGAACTTAACTCGATAAAATAATATAATAATATAATTTTTATATTATAATTATATTTTATTTTATTTATTTATTTATTTATTTATTTATATATATATATATATAATATAATAACAAAAAAGTGAAATAATTAAGATAATAAATATTCAAGTTAATGACCACGAGGTTATCAGTTCAATTTACATTGATTGCATTTTTTTGAAGTGAAGTACTTGACTTTTAATCGAGCCGGTTTCAAGTTCACAAACGAACTAGGTTCAAACTTAAAAAAATTAAACAGTTTAAGTATATTTAAACTCGACTCAAGTACGAACACATAAAAAATATTCAAATTAAACTCAAGTATATATATTCAAAATTTGTTCAATCACAAGCCGAATTCGAACACAAGTTAAACGCGACTTGCTCACTCAATTAACACCCCTAACAGTGAGATATGACAGCAAACACTGCACGCGTATTTGGATTAAAGATGGTACTGATGTAAGGCTCACTTACCGAACATCTAACTTATGCAATTGCTCCCTCCACAACTCCAGCCTTAATGCACCTGCAATGGTAATCTCTATATCTGGTGCAGAAAAGTCCCGGAGAAACATATCATTCTCACAACAGAGTTATATGCGGCAAAAATATTGAACACTTCAACTCAACAAACAATTCCCACTTTTCATTACTTACTATATGTATTTATGATAGAAATCTGACTACAGTTACAACAATATCAAACTTGTGCAACAAACAACCTAACAAAGTGAGGGAGGGAGAAAAGCATGATTAAAAATATACAGTCGGATATTCAAGTGTTCACGGCAAATTTCTTGCTTCACCTTGAGTCAAATCCAATCAGCACTAGGTAGTTAACTTTATGCACAATGGACTAAGAAACCTAGTTTTATACGAGCAGCTAAAGATACATGACTGTCACGTTGCTGTTGGCATGAAAGCATCGTCTTCCAGTAGCGCTTCCAGATCAAACATGTCATCATTCATATTTACATCTGACTCGTTCAGAAGCAACTGCCACAAAACAAGTAAAAGCTGATCAGAAACTGAATAATAAAGCAGTTCCACTGCATTCACACTGAATCAATTTCCAACAATCTTATGGTTCTCTGAATACATTATCCCAAATAAAACTTACTCTCATCGGACCATTTTCAGACACTTGAAAAGCATTGCAGTAAAATATACCAAATAGTTTTTGATTCTCAGAATACATAAGCCACCTAAAATGACCAAAGTGAATCTCAAACTAATTGTTAATCAATTTTAAATGTTCAAACAACATTTGCATACACTAAGTCATACAACTACCTTTCTTTCCTGAATTTCATTAACAACAGTAAGAAGCCTCCTGTACTGATCTCTTGCTTCAGGATATTGAACCATAGACCGAACTCTAGCAAGTGCCTTGTCCAGTCTCACTTCCGTCTGTCTTCTTCCTTCTCGTAAAAAATCATAATCATCCTCATTTGTAGACTCAATTTGCATGGATGGGCCTTCATTGCGTGCGTCTGATCGAAAACCCCGTAAACCACTCCCTTTCCTCCTCCAACGCAAAATTGCTTTTTCCACTATTCCAACAGACCAAATGATATTTTTGTACTTCTTCCTCACCTGGTGCCCTCTCACCAGAGCCTTTGCACAAGAAAAGAAAACTGGTAAGTATAATGTCAAATGCTTTTGAAACTAATGAAAAACATGTAAGAGCACATCTTCCAACAGATTAACACCAAAATGAAAATATAAACAACCAATCAAATCATAACTAACCTGAATCTTGACAATCCTTTGACGCATCATCAGAAATTCCTTTCTTCCCCTCCAACCACGAAATTTATTTTGTATTCTGATTGCAGCATCATGGGCATGCAAATCATACTGCCCTGGATATTTTTTCATAGCAATAAGTGAAAGGGCCTGCTCACCTGATATATCAAATTTATCACCCCCGTACTCAATAACCTGCTTCCGCTGGAATGACTGGGCGCGATATACTTCATGAATTCGAGCTGCAGCTTGCTCCGCATTGCAAACAGCTGTAAGAGAATCCTTCAGTGAAAGCCCCTCAGGCACATCATCTATTGCATGTTGCACAGGACTTCTTTCTGCAACAGTCTGGATAGCTTTTGTCCCACTTGATTCGAGTTGATTCCTGTCCTTTAAACCCTCCTTTAATGTGAGGTTTGATAAATGTGCTGTCAATGAGGATTCAGCTAGATAACCACCTATCCCTTTGTGCCCATTGCTAGAAGCAAGATCTGCTGGTGTTCTTCCTGAAGGATATTGAGGAGTAGGATCCGTCAAAGCCCCAGTAAAAGCACCCATTGACACGAGAATAGCCACAGTTCGCAGTCTGACAATTAGTTTTAAGCAAAAAAAAAAATTTAAGTCAGTTTCAGAAAATTTTTCACAAATTCTGCAATTATTTCTATTAGAAGTAGCTATCTCAAGTAGGAGGTCAATGACAGCCGAAGCCAAAACTATGCTACACTGTCACAGTTGCTTGTGTTATAGCAAGATTAATACATCTCAAATGTGAGCAAAATAAGAGATGATAGTGTGCAGAGCCAGATTCTATTACCTCCCACAGGATGCAGCCCAATGAAGAGCAGTCCATCCGTGTGAATCACGAAAATTTATATTAACACCGGCAGCAACAATTGGTTCTATTGCCCAATCATAACCAAGGGCAGACACTAAATGAATGACACCTTGGCCTTCCTTATCGAGAATATTTGGTCCTTTACCATCTTCAGTCATCTTTTGAAGGAGCCATTTAGGCAGCCGCTCCATGAATAAATTTTGAAGTAATTGTTCTTTAGAACTATCCAAAATGAAGCCCCCTTCTGAACTGATGTTCAACATCTGGGCCAATAGCTCTACATTGCCATCTGATGGTGAACAGATCTTACCCTCTTCATGGTATTTATCGAAGCTCCCATACACTATATTCTCACTGTCGCTAGAACCGAGAGATAATAGTTTTTCAAGCCTTACATGAAGAGAGAACTCGTCAGCACTAGTATCTATAGCATCTATTGACTTGTCTTGGCGTACACGGTACTCAAACTCTCGAATTTCACTGCATGCCAGCCTGTTAGAACAAGTAACATAAAATGGAACTAGCCCAGCCTTGTGCAAAGGTGTGCTGCATCGAAGAATACCCTCACCCAAGACTTCTACAGGAACCTCGAGTTCTCCAAACATACAAGACCATCGGTAGTTCTCCATTTCATTCTTTGTCTTCAAGAATTTTCCCATAACCAAAACCTGTTTAATTTGTGCAAAATAATGTTATAAGAAAATGCTAACATGCAATCAAGCAATAAACAGCCACATGTAGCCCTGAAAAAAACAAATTGTAAATTTTAGATGGCCTCACTACTTGTCCCAAATGCTCAAACTATTAAGAAAGGAAACCATTAAATATTTACTTCAATACTCCCCTTTATGTACAAGCAAATTTTTTTAAGGCTTCGCACCAAGGCCTAGCACCTATACAAACACAGGGCAAATAGTCTCATCGGGCACAACATGCAAATTAATATTTCTTTGGACATATATCGCCAACGGGATTCAAACCTCAGACCTCTAATACCATGGGATTCGAACCCCAAACCTCTAATACCATATAAATTTTAGATGGTCTAACCATTTGTCCTAAAAGCTCGAGCTGTTAAGAAAAAGAACCACTAAGTATTTACTTCAACATAAATAACTTTGAAGATGATCGAACACCAACTTCAGGCTCAGTTTAGAATAGGCTTTCCACATTCAAGCATTCAAATTTAATATTGAAAAACTACAACTGACCAAGTCTATATTATAATTAGCACCGCCATATAAAACTGTTGAAATTTTAATTAGAGTCATTGAGAAGGTCCTGTCTCTAATTTGAGGAGAAAAATCCCAACCAAGACAATCCTGACATATCCACAAGCATCCCTTACAACCAAGTGGCCCTTCAAAGACTTATGTCACAAAGGTTGTATGAGCTACTTTTTATTCGCGTTACCCAAGTAAAAATCTAGCTTAAAGCAGTACCTTTGCTGCAACATCGGTGAAAGTCCAGTTTGGTGAGAAATCATATATGCTAAACAGTTGGTCTTGGGAAAGAGATGGGCTCAGCAAGTATTCATCCAAAGGATCTTGTGCAGAAAAGGTAGAAACCTCGATCGCATCTCCACCTTCCACACTTGTCCATATACCTGCAGAAGTTGATAGCACATGTGCCTCCTGAACTTCCCCAAGTTCATTACTCATCCACCTAGAGAAACTGTCTAGCTTCTTTAAACCTTCTCCTAATAAAGATTGCTTAACTTCCATGAGTCGATCATTACTTCCTCCAGTATCTGCTTTAATTAGGGAACTGTTGTCCGAGATTGATTCGATTTCACTTGGTAAAGGAGACCCCGTCTGCTGATCAGATACAATGGAGGCTGATTCAGTAGAAGTAGGTAAGTAGGTACTGGTAAGTTCGGTTTCAAACCCAGCAGGTCCAAGACAGGCCAAATCAGATGGCATCTTCAGGTCAACAGGCCACATAGGCAGGTTACAATTGTCCGCAGCAGATACCTGATTGCACCAGCATATGCATTTAATTCACCCTCCAAGTGAAATGGCTTTCTCAAAACTGAGAAAGTAGATATATATTCATTAAGAAAGGAAAGTGTCAACCACAAATCTTTACATATCAAAATACAAGCTTCAATGGCACACCTATATTACATGCTGAATGACCACATACATTTGTGAAAATCTTCATCACCATGCATTGCAAACGTTTTATACCCCTAACTAGTTGATAACATCTAATCACAAGTCTTTGTTGCAGTAAAATTAGCAAGACAAACAAAACACTGGAACTGACAAGTGGGAAAGCATCATAGTTAATCAAATATAACAAATATGACAATACCTGCCACTGAGGTTGATTACAAAGGTCTTCAATATTAGATTCCTTAAGACCAACCTCATTCATGTAGACTTGCCCAATCATGCCGACTGATTGAGTTGATAGATGAAGCAAGTTCCGAGAATCTATAGAACATTGCTCAAGAATACCTTCCCAAGAAGGGGTTGTCATCGCCATTTTTTTATCAGGTTCACTGAAATTTAACTCAAATTCACCGTCACTAATTTCCTTAGCAATAGTTCTCTGAGGTACAGAAGCATAGTTGACTCCCAAGATATGCGATTGTTCTACCCCATAATCACCTGGATTATACACCATATTAATAAGTATATGTCAAGTTTATAAGTCCTTCACTAATTAAATTAAGAAACAACAATGCGAATACATATGTATAGAAACAACATTTACATCCAGGCAAGAACTCATCATCCACATAACTACAAGCAAAATTATTTGATCTCAAAACTATTTCTCAATCTTCAATGGATAATAGATAATCAACTATATGAACGATTGGCTCCATAATTTGCTTTATGGTCAATAGAATCAATTAAGCTAAAACAGAAGAAAGACATAATTGTGTTTTTGAAATGAATCACTCCTACCCGGCTTATATATAAAAGAAGATTTGTTTATCTTCACAGAGCTTTGAACATAACAAATTAAACTAAACCTACAGTTACAACGGTTTATCAAATAAATAATGAGCACACCCTCAGCTTCTAATTGCTCTTTTTACTATAATTAGTCTATAATCAATACAAAATTTATTATACAACAAAAAAGCCCAACAAAATGACCTTTCCATTGTATAAAAAAATCATGCCGATGCAATTAAGTACATCTTGTTGGCCAGTGATTATCCGCATAGCTAGGGTGAATTATACCTGAAGAAGATCCAGAATGATAATTGTTAAAGAGTCCCACATCTATCTGATTCGTCATAAGTCCATCATCATACTGCTGCAACTCAGTGTAAGAGTGGTATCTGGAACTTGCTTGATGGTTATCTGCTGCACCGAATTTCTTTTAGTTGCACTGGAAGATACGGGTATCATAATATATAATCAGACTCAGATCCTTTCTAATTAGGACATGAACGTTAAAACTAATGGTGTGAGCTTTACCTGATTCAGGATCTTCGAATTCAGACATAAGTGGGCTGGTGAGGCTCGAAGTGTCTGTAGTTTGAGAATGTGATTGGTCATGGTTTCCAAGAAAATTGGAGCTTGCAGGACTGCTCCCTAAGGAGGGGCTCTGGATAATTTCTTCTGCTTCCCGTCCACGACTTGAACTTGATCTATTTCCCTGGGAAAAAGAGATGTTCCATTTATTAGAGTGTAGAAAACACAGAGCAGTCTGATCAGGTCATCTTGCAGCAACAATTTAGAAAATGCAAAAACACAATAGTCCAGCAAAATCAAGGGTAACAATCATTTGCACAAAAAGGGAAGAAAGTTACTTCAAAAAATCTAACATAAGAAAAAGAAAAGTTTTCTCAAATTCCAAGCAATTAGAATGTAACCCAGACCCAGGAAATATGATACATGCCCGCACGTTGAAGGAGGGATGCCTTTATCAATGTGGTTAGCTTCACAAGCACCTCATGTATAAAGAGTAAGTAGGTACAAGCATATGTCCATTTAAATATATAAGCCAAACAGATCCAGATTTTAATTTTCAACTTTAGGGTTGGAAGAGGTTTATCAAATTGAGTTCATACATTGGTACATACTCCATCAAAAATAGGACAAAGCTCTATTTCTTTTCCCACATTTCCTAACCTAAGCAGTGAATAGAGAATTGACACGTATGGTTGCCCCGGTGGAAAAGCCAAACCACAGTGGCCTTCCCCAATCTCAGGTCTGTCCTCCCATTTCTCAACGGGAGGATTGGCCATTCAGAATAATTTTTATCACAAAAACAGAACTTGCAGAGGCCTATGATCAGAAGAAAATCAAACTAGCTCCTACTTCTTCATGTAAAATTGTTAACACAAAAATTGATGTGTTAATTGAAATTTTCAACACATTGTTTTTGATGCAGCATTTGAATCAAAAATATAACCTTTTCCCAAAGCCCCCACATGCTGGAGCCTTTATGCACCACGGTGCCCTTTATATTTCAATCTAGAATATGGAATTAGGAAAAGATCATACATCTTCTTCATTCACCTTATACAAAACAATTGAGGTAACCAACATGGATTCTATTCTGCCAAATAATGATTAAGAATCCATGTAAAAAAATTGGTGTATAACAGAGTATAATAGGAAATGATTCAGGTCTTAATTCGTCAAAGATTGAGATTCTCAGAGCATAGAACAATACTTGCTTCATGTTAAAAGCAACACCATTAAACAGAGCAAACGACTCTCTTGGAGTAAGGGAAACGTATGTGCGTGTGTTATGTGTGTGTGTTTTGTTCCATTCAACCACTCTTTTGCTTGGCAAGCTAGACTGTCAAGCAATGCCTCAAATTGCAAGCTCTAATTGTTATATTATCAATGATCATTTAAGAACTTTGCCAAGTATCCTGCACTCTTAAAAGATATACTTTTTATTATTACAGGAACTATAAACCATGCGACACAGGCCGCCCATGCTTATCTCTTTTATTCTACTAATTATTCCTTTATTATAAATCATTTATTAATCAAACTTTCAGTTATGATAATATAAACTCCATATTTAATGCCTTAAACCAACTATTGAACTAAAAAACCCATCCAAGACATGAGTATTTACTTATGCAAGTTCGATTCCAGTTTAAACTTCACTTATGTTTAGAAAGAAAACCCCACACCTTGGTAAGCTCAGTTAAAATTCAAACCACACAGATAAATGCTCGCACCTACGCATAACAGCCACTTAAGGAGTGTGTCACACTAATTACAGTATGTAGGACAAGCACCAAAAACAAGATTATGACATTACAAAAAGGGTGACAGATGAATATAATATTAGCAATAATTATAAAAATTGTTAATGACACAAAGTTTCATGCAAAGGTAATAGCATTCCCTTTGCTTGGAAAAATAAAACCGAAGATCCAAGGAACAGCATTTCTAACCTTTACTTCACGATAATGAACAAGAACTATATGCATGAGATCCCTGCAGCCATAAATTTGAGATAAGACACTCATCAAACACACAGACTAAGAAACTACAAGCTATACAGATAACATGACATACTTCATACATTTTGTGACGAGGTTCCCTAAAAACTTAAGCACTTGGAAAACTAGAGAAATTTGGCATGATACTAGACTGTTGGTGCTAGTCGGCTATGCAGATGGTAGGCTCAAAAAAGATTCAGGAATGTATATAACGCCAATAGACATATTTGCCACATGGCAGGATAAGAAACATAGGTCTAATATATCTAGACCAGACCAATTTTTTGAGGCAAAAATAAATTATACAAGAAGACAAATAAGTAGACTATTAAGACAATTATGTAGTACTCACTCCTCTAACATCCAATAACTACGTCTTTGAAAATTTTCATTCTCTTCTCCATGAGCATAGTAACAATGAAGCACATCAACACTTCCAGCCTGATGCACAGAAATCTAGTTATACGCTGTGGATTATATGAAGTCACAAAAAGACACAATTCTCCGTTTCTAACCTTTAACCTCTCATGAGCTTCTTTTACTGTCTTTCCATCCTTTTTCTTCCGCCAGTTGTGGCCATCTTTACGGAAGTACCTTAATTGCTTTCGATCAAAAAGAAATAATGAACCACCTGAAATAAAGTTAAATTGCAAACCTCCATCAAATTTGTGGACATGGCTATGCGTAACTGTAAGAGAACTTATACAAAAAATATCTGAGAAATAGTTCAAAAGTCAGTGACAATAAAAGTTTCTAAACTTTGTGTACCCATCGATAATGGCACACAACA
This sequence comes from Piper betle, assembly GCA_033002965.1. NCBI lineage: Eukaryota > Viridiplantae > Streptophyta > Magnoliopsida > Piperales > Piperaceae > Piper > Piper betle. The sequence continues at coordinate 179,077 of JAURVB010013670.1, read as the reverse complement.
AGCACACGGAAAAACAGAGTATGTTCCCTCAAAAAAAAGAGAAGTCATACTCGGTGGCCTATTCGGAGGTTCTGGAGCAATACGAAATTTGCGATAGTTTTGAAGAATTTCACATATTTCAACTGGGCGTAGCCATCGGTTTTGTGCTTCAGAAAGTATCTGATTAATATCTGCACATAACACAAAAGTCCAGCCATATTAGAAAATGAAGAAAACAAGTAGTTCATATTAGTGTTTTCACGCAATGATATTTGTGAAACAAATACGGGATGGACATGTACAAATTCATGTTGTTTGCTATTAACTAAAGTCTCTTTGGCAAAGTACCAAAGGGCATGTACTCCCCCATGAATCTTCTATTCCATGAGATGACATGCTAGATTAATTAAATTGCACTAATGCTATGCATCCATACAGTATATGTACACAAATTCAAGTCATCTAAGCAAAGCCCATATTTTATCACCAAGGAAGAAAACCAACAACGAAACTTCACCATCACCCATAGGAGATACCATTGCAAACAAATACATCTAACAATACATTCAAAATGTTTCCAAGACCGCTCTTTTAGGCCGGGAAAGGGAGAATCAAGTTCCCTAAGCTACAAGAACAGCAGTTTGCAAACCAGGCGCCGGATCTGTTATGCTCAAGCTCCACGAGAGGCACATGAGTCAAAATTCATCTTCTGATTGCCCAATTCCACACAAAAAAGCTCAGATCAAACAATAATTTGCCAACAATTCTGCCCGATTTCAGCTCCGCGGACGGGGAAAACTCAGCCCATCAATCAAAAACACCAAAATAAAAAAGAAACAGCTACGATCAACGCAAAAAAATAAACAAACGAACAAACAAACAAACAGAAACAGCATCTTAAGTACCAAGCAGGCCAGTTGGTGTGTATCGCCGACCCTCCGCCATGGCCGAATCCCCACGAAAACCTAAGAAGCAACCAACGACAAAACTCCGCAAACCCTCAGATCCGGCCGCCAAAGCAAGAAACGCTCCCCGCTCCGCCCGCCGGCCACCGCCACGATCGAGCCCCGGTCAACCCCAAGAAAAGCGACAGGGGGACACAAGAATCCGATCGAATTACGTACTCCGACAATTACGGCTCACAAGGGGGACAAGATGATGAAGGAGGCGGAGAAGGCGAGTGCGAACCGCCGCCGCTGCCGCCGCCGAATTGGAAGTGTGGAATTGGGGGAGTGAGAGGGGCGGTAGGATATTTTAGATGAGTGTGAAAGAGGAGGGAAGATTAGTCTACTCCTAAGCAGTAATAATCGACTCGAGGGGGTGCCGGGCCCCTGGCATTGTGTATTATTATTTTTAATGTCACGACCATTTAAGTGGTGGCGGACCGAAAAAGGTCACCGACTCCGTCATCGCCATCATCGTCACTCTTTTGAGGGACATATCTCAGACTGTGTACCGAGGTAATTTTGCTGTTTTTCAATCAGATAACAATTTATTATTTTTTGTGTTTATAATTTTGACTAAATATGTAAATAGATTGTTTGCGGTTAGGCTGTTGTCAAGTATAAATATAAAGTGGAAGGCATTCATTTATATATAAGTAGGCCGCATCAACACCTACTAAAAAGAAAGTAACCCGAGTGCTCCAGCTTGTCAATTTTGGCGGCCGTGCGCCTTTCTCCTGCTTTTTTCGTCTAGTCTAGATGAGATTTTTCCCAAGTAACCAAACGAGATTTGACACGTGAATCTTACATTCTTGCTTCTATCGTATTTTCCTAATCAGATTGAATTCAAGTATCTTCTATTCTAATCATTTTGCATTTTTCATACTTTCACTACCTCAATTGATAAAAGTTTTGATCTATTGATGGCATTTAGAGAAAGTTTGTGATCTTCTTTCCACACAAAACAGAGGAAGATAGAGATTTGGCTAAAAGAATCAGGGAAGAGCTTAAACCGGCAAGTGGTAAACCATTTAATTTTTTTATTATTACTAAAGAGGAAATAATATAAAATGGACTGGTCAATTTTCAAAATTGCTAAAATATCTAAAATGCATTTAATTGTGAGTTTGGCCAACTAGCTATGAAAAGTAACCATCATTTATTGCAGCATGATTTAAACGTTCTTTTCCAGCCAATTAACAAATTGATATAAATAGGTGAGCCTTCTTCTTCTTTTTTAACATGCTGCTTAACAACCAACTTAAAACCCAAATCCTAATAGGTAACTTCAACAATACTTATTAATCGCAATCTACTAGAGTCTATAACTATATTCTATATATTATCGCGATGCGCGCTGTTTTCGCCTGAAATCTAATCACGTCAATTGATGGTTTGTTAGGGAATTGGCGTCGCTCCTGGTCAGCACTGAGCAATAGCTGGTCTGGTCAACAGAGCAGAGAGCAATGTACATTTTGCTCGCTTGTGACTACAAATGGTGAGTCAGACGCTCCTGCTAAAACCCAGCATAGCACAGTGACTAGTTAAAAATGGTTAGTTCCGACTTCCAAATTTCAATCCATATATACGCCAATTACCTGCGATTAGATGAAAGAAAAAAATACATATATTCACACTTAAGTTTTGACGTATCACACAGTAAAAGAGAAAAAGAAAAAGAAAAAGAAGCTTCTTATCAACTACGATTTATGCAAAAACGTTTGAAGAATTAGTTAAAGCCATCTAGCTAGAACCTCATACTTGGGAAGGATAAGCTTTAAGTCTAGTTATTATCTTCCTCAACTTCGCTGAACTTGAATTGAAATTTGAAAGAACGCAAATAGCACCTAAAAAAGAAGTTCGCGGTATCTCAATGCCTAATAATTGGTTTTTCGGCATGATTACAAGGGAAACAATGCTGAACTACAAATCGAGCCCCAATTTCTGATGCCGGTAAATAAAAACTGGTAACATGGGCCAACGGAAAATATCAGTTGGAAGCCGAGATCGCAAACATCGACCAATTAATAACCGCTATTGTTAGAACACCTCTCGATTTCATAGTTAACGTCGCTGTTAAAGCAACTTGATAAAAATTTTATATTCATGAAGCAACAAGTACGCCTTCGAACTGGTTGATTTAACGAAAACAACTCCGAATGCTCGGTTTCTATATTGTTATGCGTAATACGCATATGAGAACATGAAACATCGAAAGACGATTCAGAAAAATACGATGCGAAAACGAAGTGTCTTAGTTGCGCCGATTCGATCAGACATCCAAGAGAAGGACGCAAAAAGTGAGAAACGATAGCAAGGTGAGTACCAGCAGAACCATCTCCACCGTGCTGCGCAGCTTGATCGCCCTACCCTGGAAACGTTCCCGAACCAGCTCCCTCCTTAGATCTTCCACCATCTGCTTCACCCTCTCCATCTCCTGCGCCAAAATCCACCCAAACACTTCATAACTCAAACACACAGCTCGCCAAGATCGGCAGAAAAAAGGGACGAAACAAACGCAAAATTGGAATCGCTCTCACCGTCGCCTGCTTTTCGCATTGATCGGACTTGAGAGACGAAAGCAGGGAGAGTGCCTTGGCGCATGAGAGTAGAGAAGACAAAGCAGGAGGAGGGAAAGGAGCATGAGCGTTGGTGGCCGTAGCCGCCGGCGACGATGGGACGCTCGGCGGCGACGAATAGCCCGCCGGCGCTTCCACCACCGGGGCCGCCTCGGCGTCCATTGTCGATTACAGTGGGATGGGGTTGTGGTTGATGGAAATTAAAACGCAGGCGGGAAAAGCGGGGGGTGGAAATTGCAATTCGGGGGCTCCTCTTCCCGCGCGCAGGTCGTACGTGTGCTGTATAGGGTACGCGCAGTGGGGGAACCGTACCGTACGAGTAGGGGTGGGGCACCGCTAACATGTGTCCCCGACTCCCTGGTCGGCCATGTCCATTAATTTAAAGAATGCCCATGCCGCCATGTGTGCTTATATAGTTATCACCAATGCCATTTCCTACGCCACGAACAAATGATCAAATGGATGACAAGTGGACACTATTATAAATAAATAATATTTTTTAAATATAAATTAATTTTGTTAGTTATATATATAGTAGTTGTTTAATAAAATAATATAGATATTATCATTAATATTTTAATTTGTACATTGAAGAATAAAAAAATTATAGAGACTATACAAAATTAATTTTAAAAAATAATTATCTAATAATTAAATATCACTAAAAATGAATAGTAAAATAAAATATAATTGTTTCACCGTTATTATTCTCAAATGACTACACTAAACATATAAACTATTTGAAAATCTTAATAATTTTTTTAGATTAACATAAATAATATTAGATAAGACTTCATAAATCATTTCTTTTCAATAATAAGAATTATATATAAATCTTGATAGGTGTTTGTAATATATTAACGTATATAAGTCCACCGCCATATTTATTTATCATCTAGACTAAAAATATATATTAATAACCATATTTATGTCCATATGACTCAAAATGTCAATTTAACCATTAACGACCTTAACATGGATGGACTAATTGGACATTCTATCCTGTACCACCCACACGTACGACGTTGCGAGTGGAGGCGTTACTCCCAGCCCCATTATGATCAGTAATCCATTAACGACTGCGCCCGCAAGAGGGACGCATTTAGTGACGCGCGTAATGATGGCCGTTGATGGTAACAGTCATTAATTATAGGAGACTGAAAAAAGGAGAGTCCAGATGTATATATCGTCTGCCCAAACTTTTCTGAGGCTTAAGTCCGAACTCCAAGTTTTAATGTTAATTATCCTTTGTTCTAAATGTTAGTGTTAAGTATACTTTGTTTTAACGGCGGTCGATTATAAATTATAAAAATGTCTTTTTAACTAATTTAGTGATGGTAGAAAAAATACTTTACAGATATTAGATTCCCGCGGATAAAATTTTCCTACCGCACGATTTCAACCCTTGGAGCATTGCCTATCTATAAAAGATGTGTTCAAGTTACGGGATTAGAATATAAAACCGATCAGAGTAGTTTGGATTTAAAATCTAAAAATATATATAATAAATGCGGCTTTTAGAATAAATGCACATAATAATGCATTTAAAAATATTTAGATTTGGTCCTGAGGAATACTAACCAGCCACACATCGAGGTCGGATCCAACTGCTTCAAATTTATGCTTAAATCCAACACAAGGGGGCGATTATAATTAAAACTATTGTAAATCTAGGGTAAGATTCAACACGTAAGGTTTGACCCATAAGTGATTTGGGGATCGAATATGACAACTGGATCCACTTTTGCCTTGGCCCTGCTACTAGTCAACTCTCCTGTGAAGAAGAGGTTTTTACACTTTTGTCCTCGTGCCTACGTCAGTAGGGGCGTCATGGACACGTAAGGACATGCACAGATTCGAAACAGACTAATCTACTTTTAACTAAAAAACAGTATAGGCAAACAAGTGAAATTTTTTATTGATGAAATGATATTTTCCTTTATCCCTTATAGTAAATTTTTTTTCCAACTCCTGAATTGCTTACACACTCTCTTGTATCATATTTTCTTTAAAAATAAAAATTATATAGTCTAGTTGGAAGCATATATTTTTTGTAGGTTGTGTAACATCCCGTTTCGGCTCACCCGTGAACCGACCCGAAAATATCACCGGCGACCGAACCATTCACTAATCTATTGGATTCGGTTAAGTCAATCTGGATCTACCCTCGGCGTCTCAAGATGGAAATGCAAACATGAAATACATGAATAGGAACAATTAGGTTCTAACGCGGTCCTACATACATGCTATAATGTACAAGTAAAAACAAGACAAAATAATAAATGAGAAACTAAAAGAAAATATATACTACTACGTAAAAACGGACAAAATTTCCCTTAAAAATGCAATAAGGGTCAACCTGTCCACAACAAAGGTATATAAATATTTTATCAAAATACAACAAAATATAACAATCTACCGCGGCATTCCATTATTATCTCATTTGTTTTCATCTAAGCCAAGGCTGAACTCAAGGCTCCCTGCCATTCACATCTATCCGTTCATTTCATAACAAGCAATTCATCAAGACAAAAACATTATAATTATCATTCACATAGCAATAACACACCATCATTATACATTACACGCGGCAGGTACATGTATGCAGCGGTTCTGTGCTGCTCCTCCGCAGTCCCAACAATTTTCATTGCTCGCATTCCTCACCTACATATATATAGAAAAACCGTCAGTAACGAGTGTTACCAGCCCGGAAAATAACTAATATCAATCTGGCACAGGTGAGCAAACTCTCTTGTTGAATGAAAACCATATACTTCCTCAAGAACTCTCATCAGGGCACATATGAGAGTCGTCGCCCTCGGGTCGACAGCGTCCCCCTTTCTTTCTCATTCTCATACCTTGGTCATTTCTCTATCGCTTCTCGCATCAAATCTCATTCCTTTCCGCCCTATGCACCTTCCATATTACTCCTGGCCTTGAGCACGAAGGCCGAGTACTCTCAGGCAGTCGCCTTTAGTACCCTTTAAAACCATAAGTCTAGACATACGCTGCATTGCAGTACTTATGAACCTCCACACTTCTCCGGGTTTGAGTGAACTCAAAGGTGGAGTTGTCAGGATCCCTCGGGAATGAAACGGCCCGCACACCATTCCAGAGCCCACTATCGACTCACACGTGCCCGCTCGTGTAGCACGGTAGTCGGATTTCCCTCATCCAATCTCTCACCGAAAATGCGAAAACTATACATATATATAGGGCTAGGTTGGGATTTATACAATAGGCCCGAAGGCATCGTGAGCTGGATCTAAAGTTCGAAAACAAACTCGAGGGATCTCATCCTCGAAGGTTATTAATCCGAAAATTGTTAGCTAAATGGCCCGAATTAAGTGGGATCCGATAAAACGCCACTTAACTCGTCCTGCACATGATAAATCAAATACACAATAGAGTAGCGTAAAAACAGAGAACGAGTCCTAAACGGACCTGGTAGAAGCTCCAAACGGGTCCACGCGCCTAGGCGGCGAGCTCCTACACCATACCTACACAATCAAGCTAAAAACTAATGTTCGCATGATGAATCACACATCATATAGCATGCATACACAATCAACACAATCACGCATCAATCAACACTCATCAACCTATATCAATTCTAGCAAGTCTACTTGGGCTAGTTTACATTAGATCATGATCATTACCTAGTTACCCTAATTAGTTTCTTAGCCTCCATTTTTAACACCACTCAATCAAATAAATTTCATATTTTATCTTTAATCAAATCTACATTTATATATATATTATTATAACACACAATTCACTAATCCTAGTATGCAATTCTAATAATCAATACTTTCAAATAATTAAGTTAAAATAAATTATACTTTGCGTCGTCGAAAATCGGCGACAGCTAGGGTTTCTGTTTCGTGGCTCGAAACTCAAATTCGGCACCTAGCAGCATCTGAAGTCCGATTAGATTGGACCGGGTGCGTTCGGCGGATGATTTGGCGAATTTCCCACGAATCCAATTTTTCGGCGGTTTTTCGACGAGTGTCGGCAATTTTCCGGCGGTGATTCGGTACAGGGCAATCAAGGGGTCTATCAGCACCAACTCGACGAGCTTGGTCCGATGGTGGTGTCAAACAAAGCAGCCGGGGTGGCGATGGCTGTCGACGGCGGCGGCAACTTGCTCCGATCGGGGCTGCGGCCGGTCTCGACGGCGCTCAGGATGGTGGGGGAAATGTCGGCGACGGCGAGAGGGTGAGACTGGTGGTCACAGCGGCGGCGACGGCGACCAAATGGCAGCGGAATCCGGCTCGGAGTAGCGACGGCCGAGGCGGCTTCGTGGCATCGCGGTGGCGCGCCGCAGGCGATCGGTGGCCTGGGTCGGCCGTGGCGGCACGGCGACAGCACAGCAAGGCGGAGAGGCATCGATCAGCGACAGTGCGACGTCGGCGGCGGCGGCAGCACACAACGACGAGGGTTTGGGTGAAGAAGGGTCGAGAAGGAGAAGAAATGCTCTAGTGGCAGTTTCGTAAATAAGTATTGACTCGATTCCTACTCGAGTCAAAATAATAACTAGTTCATAATAAATTCTAAAAAAATCTAGAAAAATATGGAAAAATTTCATAAAATAAAACAAACACAACAACATTCAAATGGCATGCTCTATAACTAATAACCCACCCGAATATAATCCAATACGTCCTAACGCGTTATTCGGCCTAAAACTATTTCTACGATCAAATATATAAAAAGACAAAAAAATACTGCATACTTTCATATATTCTGATAACTCATATCTCACCATCTTCTCAACGTTATCGTCATATATTCAGGTACACCTGACTCTCATCACTCATAACTCACGGCTAGCCTCAACTCAGCATATGGTTCATGAAACTGACTTGACTCAAATCAACAGTTGAGCCGACTGGTTAGGTAACATAGAACCCTGACTCGAGTCACAGATTTTCACATATTGTCTCAATCCAATGGAATATTACTTTTACTGGGAGATACTTAAGTCAATTTTACACCAATTTGCTTTTCTGACACGTACATGGGGCTAAAATTTCTATCTGACAAATCAATACTTGATCCTTCAATGGAAATAACAAAGCTGTGTTAGTAAATTTGGTTTATATATCTAAAAGCATACTTTACACTCAGGCAAAAGAACCATAAAGAGTTAAAACGGAAAAGAAATAAAAAAAAGAGGAAATTTTTCCTGATTTGGAACATAGTGAAATATGAAGACTCAAATAGAGAGGAAAAATTGTAAATCTTTTAACATATGGCATAGCAAAAAAAATGTAGTAGTGGTTAAAATCATAGAATTTTACTAATAACGTTGATTCAGATAAAATGCCAGATTAATAATAATGAGGTTAGAGAAAAGAAAAAGCACTCCAGCAACTAGTTACCATCCCCGAACAAATATATCAAACTAAGCACAAAAAAGCATAATTCATAACCAAGCTACGAATCAAGCTAATCAAACAAGATAAAGAATTAAAAACAAAAAACAAAAAAAACAAAACCTGAAAAAGGGGGCAGAACTTGCTTGGAGCGACGGTTGCCCCGCCGCCGCCGCCTCTTCTCCTTATCACCCTCCTCCAAAACCACCGACTGCTGCTCCTCCACGCCCTTCACACCGAAACAGCCAAAACCCCAAAATCTCCCAAATAACAAGCAACCAATTACCAAAAAACGCGACAAAACACAAAAATCCAACACCAATTCCGCAAAAGAAAAACATGAATCAAACTACGTCAAAAAATAAGCAAAACCCAGTATGCTAAAAAAGAGAAGAAGAAAAAAAAACAGGAATCCCCAAAAAGGAAGACGAAGATAGAGAGTCTTTGTCACTGGTACAGCTCTCTTCCGTACTGGGGCTTTTACAGGACCAAAACCCGCACTTTTAAACTTAAACCTGAACTCGACCCAAGCCTAATTTAACAAACTTTAACCTTAGCCAAACCCAAACTAATAATAAATATATTATGTACATTTATATAAGAGTGCATAAATAATTAAATATTTTATGATAATGATAATTATTCTTATTTATAATAAAAATAAATTATACTTTAGAAGATATATTATATATATGTAATATTATATAAAGAAAAATTAAAATTAAAAAATATTTTCTAATTTTAATTTTTGAAACTCAAACTTAAATCCGATATAAAATAGGTATTAATAAAACATAAATTCGTAAATATAGGCCCAATATAATTGAACTAAAATCTGATATTTTTTAGTCTTGTACTCATTGGTACTAGAATGTAGATCCGGCCCTTAACTATCATAGGCGCTTTGACCCGCCAAGCCAAGATTGCCCAAAGGTACTTATCCACCTGCAGCCAATGTCCATCAAGTAATTTTTTTTTATATTCTTAGGTGGGTTGTTTTGATTTTTTATTTTATTATGAAACAAACTAAATGTCAATTTTGTTACTATGATAAAAACTGTCCTAATTTAATAATTAGCTTTGATTTTCCTACTACTATAAATATTAAAAGTTATGCTACTTATTTTTTTGCAAATAACTCTCTATGTGAGTTTATTGAGACCGATAATTAAATGACATAATCTATAAATTGGTAATGTTAATAATATTTGAAGAATTTGGCCCTTTTAACGTAATATTTTGCATTTATAAACCAACACAAATCTTCTATATGAAAGCTAAAATAACTCATATAAATTATACAAGCGGTAATTCACTTATGTTAACTGTTTTTAATTAGTTGGAACTAAATTTATCTTTGGTGAAAACTTTGTTGATATGATAAGTTTCTTTGATGTCCATTTTTAAGAGGGGCATTATTGCTCGAGAAGTTTGAATGTAGTAAAAAATAAATATCTGCCTAGGATATGAAGAGGAAGAGTTTTTTACAAAAAAAATAAAACAAAAGAGATAATATTTTTATATATTACCGGGTAATTAAAAAAATATGAGTAATTACCAAAAAATAAATTGTATAAAATACCCTCACGTAAATAAAATTAAGATTTAATAAACTATTTTTAAAAATTAATAAGGGTAGTTGCTTCGAACTCAGGGCTACTTGTTCACCCCCAATCCTCGACCCCTTAAGCCACCCTCAAGGAGATCATTTGCCAATAGTCTGTGGTAGTTATTTTTAAGTCGGAGGTGCTTAAATTAAATTGTCCCAAGGCCGAGAAGAGTCAACTAGTCACCTAGGCCACCCTAAGCCCATCAATAATTAATTTTGACTATTTTTTAATTCTTTTTATTTTTACATATAAAATTTTAAAAATATTTATTTTTATAATTAGACCCTAAGCCCCCTAATTTGTTTTTTTTTAATTAGACTTAATTTTTCTACCAACAATAGTATTGAAAAATATACTCCCTTTTATATTAAAAAAATCCATTGATAAATGTTTGTCTAAATGAGCCCCTTAGGATCAAAGGTTCAATTATTTATTAGCGTCTAGAAAATTGAACCACACTGTATGTATCCTACGTGTAAACAGACTTCCATGTGCATCACGAGTCTTTCTTTTATCACCTAACGGCCCTTGCCCTTTTGCCCTTTCGCCCTTTCCAGGCTCCCCTTCTTGCCGGATATAAACTTATATATATATATATTACATATATATATTAAAGAGTTTTTTTTACTAGATATATAAATATAATTAATTTGAAAATATAACAAATTTTCACATGACTTAATTAATTTCAAAATGAAACAACTAAGGTGTCTGTATTTGAGTATATCAACAAACCAATACACATAAAAAGAGAAATGCCACATTTATTTTGTCTCAAGACCTACAATTTTTCAATATAAAAATATTTATACATCGCTTAGGAAAGAAAACTAAAAAAATTCACAAAATTTAAACTAGTTCAAACTCAATCAAATTCAAATCATCTTAATTGAAATTGACTCAAAGTGCCACTACAACCCAAGCCAACATTGGCTCAATTCAACTCATCCTAGGTGTATTTGTTTAAAAATTATCATATATTTACACTTTCTAAAAAAAATTATTTCAAAACAACATTACTTGATATTAGATAAAATAAAAATAAAACATGACAAATTTAACCATCGTAGACTACCGGTTACACTTCTCAATGTTGTACGCTTTGTGGGAGTGGCCCCTCATCATAGTAATAAAAAACATTCAAACTAAGTTAAAACTTAAAAGTCCAATTCATGCATAATTTATGTATATATCTTCTTATCTTAGATCAAGTTTTATTATATATTAATAATATTAGACCCACTCTTCTGCACGAATCGGATCGGCGCGATGCCGATCTCGATTTCGGGGCCGACTCGGTCGGCCCACGAATCGGCTCGGAATCGGCGGATCAGACTCGATTTAACTCGGATCGAAACCGAGCCGATTTAAATCGGAATCCGTTTTGTTAATGAAATTACTAAAATACCCTAGGTATGATTTTTATTAAATTATTTAAGCATGGGTAAAATAGTAATTTGGATTTTAAAAACCTAAAATCAAACCCGCTCCCCCGCGCCGCCGCCGCTCGTCCGCCCGCCGCCGCCCCGTTTCCGCCCTCCGCCGTGCTCCCCGACTCCGGGCTCGCCAGCTGACCTCGCAACGTCGCCGCCGAAGTGTGGCCGGACCGAATCGGGCTGTGACGCACGAATCGCCGCAACTTGCCGCTGACTCGCCGTCGCTGGGCCACCTCGCCGCCGGCTGCGGGCCGCTGACTGTTCGTCCGACCGGGCTGCCGACATCCTCCGACATCGCCGCCTCGAGACTCGCCGCCGACCGGGCCGGTGGCGGCGGCGGCAGCGGCGAGGGTAAATAGTGGCATTCTCGTAATTAAAAGTTGACTCGATTTTAACTCGAGTCAAAAATAATAATTAATTCTAAATAATTTTTAAAAAATCTTAAAAAATATTTAAAAATATCAGAAACTATAATATATATAATAATATCAAAATAACATCAATACCCAATTTTAATATATTTATATTATAAATTGTCAAATTATTATATATGACTGATTAAATTAATTTGGACCGATTCAATTGAACCGATTCTTAGCCGATTCAGACCGATTCCGATTCCGATTCCAACTCACTAAAAAATCGATTTCGATTCCTATTCCATGCAACCATGATTAGACCACCTCTTAGGCCCACAGCTTTCGTCTACGGAGTGGGGCCGGCCGCTTGATGACTGGCAAATCCGAAATGAGGGGAAGAAGCAAGTCCTTTCATAGAAGAGTAGATGCACAACTCCCACCTATTTGGGTCGATGAGGTAAGGAGTCGAAGAAGGAGACGACCAATTTTGAACAGCCATTATCTTCGAGCTTCGATGGACACGGCCATCTTCTCCGGACCCCCAATCCGCCTCTGCTCTCCCCTCCTCCGCCGCTTCTCCACTACCTCTCTCCTCCTCCTCCTCCCGACCTAGCCCGACCCCCAACCACCGCTTCCTCGCCTCCTTCGCTTGGCGCTACTTCCTCCTCCGGGCCCCTCCCCGGCGTTCGCCAGGGTCGGGTCCTCGCCGCCCCCTGCTGCTTTCGAATCCGGCGGGGGTGGAGGCGGCGGAGACGGCGGGACTGGGGGCGGCAGGGGAGAGGGAGGGTTTGGCGGCGGGGAGGCCACGGCGAAGTCGCCGGCCGGGGAGTCCGAGGAGGTCTCGGTCGCGGCGGCGGATGTTATCGTGCTTGGCGTCGGGGTGGGTGGAATGGTGGTTTTTGGATTGGTGTGGTTTTGGGGGATTTTGGATTTGAGGTTTTGTTGATTTTCCAGGGGATGACTTGCGGCGGCTGTGCGGCGAGCGTCAGGCGCATTCTGGAGAGCCAGGTGAGTCATTTTTTTCATTGACTGCTTCCTAGTATAGTTGTTGAGCTCCTGGTAGATATTCTAAGTTAGGATGGGGGTAGCTGAATTGCTTTTCTTATGAAATGTTGATTATATATGTCTAAGGACATTTTGATCTTTCGTTGGCTCGAGTAATCAAAGGCAATAAATCAATTGCTTTGTGTTAATGTATGTACTCAGTGAAGTTGTGTGAGGTGCTTAATTTGAAAACCAGTTATTGGTTTTTCTACTTGCTAACAGTGTCGTGCTTATTAACAGCCTCAGGTTGCTTCTGCCAGTGTCAACCTTGCTACAGAAACAGCTGTTATATGGGTTAAACCTGAAGTTCAGGGCACACAGAACTGGAAGCAACAAGTGGGCGAAAAGCTTGCGAATCATGTGACTACTTGCGGTTTCGAATCTCACCTTCGCGGTAAGAATTGCAGGGCAGTAATGTTTCTTCTAGTGAAAGGAAACGAAGTGCAATGCGCTACTCTTTTCATGAATATTTATGCGTACACTGATTGAAGAGAAAATATTGCGTAAATCATGCAAAAAGCTATAGTTATTGGCTTACTTCATTCAAAGGAGTTTTATGATTTCCCCTATCACGCAATTGTTGATGATCTTTTAATCTGAAATATCAGTGAGGCCGCATGAAGTGTAACTTCCAGAAACATAGATGGTAGAGTACTTTGTCTCGTTAAATGATACTGGATAATTGCAAAAAATACATATATAAGAAAAATGATTTTGTTCCGTACTCATCAAAACAGTGCATTATAGTTATTTGCGAGACTGTATTATGTAGGGTGTTTTTGGCTTTCTCTGAAAGGAAATTTTAAGAAGTTTTCAGCATTAAAAAATTGGTCTTCCATGTAGTAGCGGCAAGGAGAAGAATATATATTTATTGGCTAGTTGTTCTAACTGCTTAACCTGTCTTCTGCAGTTGCTGTACTCTATAGTTTTAAATTTATTCTCCTTATTCTTATTAGCAAGAAAATATTATTCGCTGAAGTTCTGTTTTTTATCTACATTAATTAGGTGCCCTTAAATTTTGAATCAACTAGAAAGAATTAGATCTGGGGCTTATGTTGATTTGCATGTAGCCTGGTGGGTAATTGGCAGGTCAAAATATCATTGCTGAAGGAGATATTCTGCCGTAGGCATCAAAATGTTTTAAAAGCCCCTCAACATCTTCAAAAATAAGGGTACGCAACTATCCAATATCTGTTGAACAATAAAAAATGACATCTTATGATATCCATGCACGTAGAGAAAGAGATGTAGGATTTATGATTGACATCTGATAGTCTTTTTTTGCCTCTATAGGTGAACCCCAGCTACAGTTGGTGGATTGGGAGAGAAGCGTTCTGATATATTGGAGCCGTAGTTAGTCTTAATTGGCTATTATAGGGGGATACCAATGAGCAAATTCTTAGACTTATTTTGCTTGATACTGTAACCTTCATTTGGATGGGGATATATCATATATATCCTTTGTAGTAACCTCTCCTTTAGCTGAACAGTACTTGTATCAATATCAACCTGAATAAATTTCTTGGGATGAAGGGCTTTTGCATTCTTTACAATAAAACTTATCCTAATATCCTCCATTTTGATTCTATTAAAGTTTTAATTCATAGACTAGATTATGGTTGTATCTACTTTTGATTGAAGCTTTAATTTATTCTTCTGATTCATGCCTCTCTTATGATGTAGTTGTTTTTGGCTGAGAAATATAACTTTTCTTTGTGTTGCCAATGACCTGGTTGCAGTAACCAAGACCTCTACAAAGTTTTTGAGAGGAAAATGGAGGAAAAACTTGGTTGTCTTAAAGAAAGTGGTATGCATTTTTTACTCTATGGCCATTTGATCATATTTTTATGATTGTTAAGAGTTTGAATTTTGTAGCGTTAGAGAATGTTGGATTTTAGTTAGCATTTTTAAAGTCAGTTGTGAGATTTGTAATTTAATGCGGATGAATTGATGGGAATGAGCTGCAAATTGAAAATGTGGTTTAGGGGTTTTGTGAGTATAACTTATTCACACGTGATCATCACTCTCCACCTGTTCTCAACTTTAACAGGGAGAAGGAATGAATTGAAATTATACCTGAGAATCAGTTCATGCATCTCAGCTTTGCCCATTTTTTCCCTTGACTTTTTGATCCATGAATTTCCATTCCTATTTAAAACTGAGCAATGATATGCTTTCTCTAGTGACGATATGGTTTTCAAGGGCGTGAAACTGGGTTGATTGATTGTTGTGTGGATCATGGCTTGGCTTTTTTCCTGGAACTATGTGGTGATTATTCTTTAGACACAGAATATGCTTTTCTCCAGATTGTATAAGTTTTTAACCCATGCGTATTAGATTAATGACTGCCTTTTTCAAGTTTACTGCCTCAAACATTGCCTATGAATTTGAGAGAGAAATATGCTGTTTGTTGGTAGTAATTGGTTGTAGAAAATTTGCACACGCAGGCAAGGAGTTGAAGCAGGATTCATTTGGCTCTCTACAAGAACTTCCAAACCAATCTATTGTATATGTTGGTGTGGATAGAACGCTGGTTGGTCTTATTTAGTTTGAAGACAAAATTAGAGATGATGCTGGGTATGTGGTGAGTCTTTATCCAAGCAAGGCATAAATCTATATATGTTGTCTGGAGATAAGAAGCAGACGGCAGAGATGAGGTGATTTAGGTGTTTCTAGGATTGTGAAGACATCAAGCAATGGTTATCAGAAGAGCCAATATACTGAGACGAATATTCTGAATGGCAAGTTATATCAGAAGTTAAACCAGACGAGGAGAATATATATGTATCTCAACTTAAGAATGATCTAAAAGTGGTGGCCATGGTTGGTGATGGCATTAACGATGCGGCTGCTTTAGCTTCTGCAGATGTTGGTGTAGCCATGCTGCAAGTGAAGTATCTTCCATTGTACTTATGGGGAATAGACTATCACAGGTACATTGTGGACAGTAAAACTAATAATGGTCTTATTGATTAGTTTATCTTTGATTTTTCAGTTTTTGGAAGAGTGATATGTTGTTCCTTAATGTTTGTTAGTGTTGTCACTTGTGATTCCTTGGCGTCATAGACTCATATGTATGTGTTTGTGATTCTTTGGAAAGTTGTATGAACAGATGTATGGTGACACATCTTCTATATTTTAATGCATTCATTGGCATGCTTTAGCTCATACTTTTCAGTCGATGAGAGCCTCATTAGAATCTGTAGTGATAAATCCTATTTTCGAGAACAATTTTTCAAACGAGTTGTTCCTACAGTATGTTTCAATATGCTAGTCATCTTTTCTGTGTCTCCTGTTTCATGCTTCATAATTTGTTGATGTTATAAATATGGATTTCCTCCATAAGAAACCTTTCATCATATTGGTTGCTTGTTTTAAGAAACACATTTTGTGAATTGACATTTGTGGAAAGACAACGAGGTTTCAATTATTTCTGATGACTAGGATCTCCTTCAGAAGGATCCTCATAGGTGTCTTGGTTGGTTATTGCAGCAAGGACTGATATATGATAAGCTGTATAATATATTTACAACTTATCACTATAAACATTGTATATGCATATGATTTTTATGGATGAATGAAATGGGGAGCTGCAATTTAAGCTTTATAGGACTGCTTTTTGAATAACCTTTTGTAAGTAACAGAATTTGGACTGCCAAAATGACTTGTGTATATTGAGTGCGCAGGAGTGGGTAAAAAAGAGACTATCAAGGTATGTATGTGGGGTGTCTAAAAGGTATCATGTTCTTGACAGCTAAATAAGAGAAATGGTTGTATTATGACCATTGAACATATAGTACAAGAAATTTATCTTACTTAGCCACGTTCAAAGAAATCCACCGGATGCAAATGTGAGCTGTGAACAAGTATTGTGTACCTAAGTCTCTGACCCATTTTTTTGGTATTTGATAGATAATATTGAATAAAACGATTCTTTTTTTTTCCATATGTCAATTCTCATTATTTTATCTAAACACATCTCATGGTTTCTCTCTTTCTAGCAGACTGCATGCAGGAATACAAATCTAACTGAAGGTATTTCCTTTATGCAGTTGCTTGATGCTTTGGAACTTAGTCGGTTGACAATGAAAACTGTGAGACAAAACCTGTGGTGGGCATTTGCATATAATATAGTAAGCTATTCTTTCTTAATGCTGATGATAATTATTGCTTAGACTTGCTACTTTAATGAACAGATGAACCTTCAACTATCTGTTTGTCTTTTCAAGAGCTGCCATAAAATTGATTATTCTAAGGATCTTATATCAATGATTGGAATAGGCTACTTAAATAAGAATGTGGCTCATGGCATTGCATGAATGTAATGGTTATTAATACTGACAACACTGCCGAAAAGGTTAGGGAAAGAATTACAAAGTGAGAAATTTCTTAAATTGAGAAAATTTTGATGAACTCTACTTTGCCATTTCTTATTACATGGATCAGCCACACTCCCTTTTCCTTTTCAGGATATGGTGAGTACACGAACAAAATATGAAGAAATTAGAAACTTTATAAATTGGGAAAATGTGCTGAACTCTTCTTTGCAGTTCTTTTTCCCAGTCCCTTTTGGGATAAAGTGGAAGTAGACAATAATGATGTTATGTTATTATTCAAAATGAAAATAATATGGCTAATAATTCAAGAGTAATCACCTGCAATAAAAGCACATACAATATGGTATATCCAAGATTACAATTATATGGCAAACAATTCAAGAGTTTACTAACACCTAAAAAGATTTGGATAGACTGCTGGTATAATACAATCCAAAATGATAAGATTATGGCAAAAAACTGAAGCGCAATCACCAAAAATTAAAGCATACACAGAATGGTATATCCAATATGA
The DNA here is from genome assembly GCA_033002965.1 of Piper betle. Taxonomy (NCBI): domain Eukaryota; kingdom Viridiplantae; phylum Streptophyta; class Magnoliopsida; order Piperales; family Piperaceae; genus Piper; species Piper betle. The sequence goes on along the minus strand of JAURVB010013670.1, from coordinate 160,897 downwards.
CAGTATAATGACAAATAATTCAAGAGGAATCACCAACAATATAATCACCCACATGTATGTATGGTTCAACTTGAATGCCTACCCCACCACCAAGAGAAAGAGCTCGTATATTTTCTATGTAAAAAATGTTGTACAAAACGCAATCCAAAGACGAGGAGATATCATTAGGAAGATGTGGAGACAGGAGAATACAAACAGAAGAAACTGAAGAAACCAATAACCGAGATAAAAGTCTGCCCTCCCTCCTTCTCTCTTGTCTCTTTCTCCCTCTTATTTCCTTTCCTTTCACCTACTTACAGCACCATCACAGCCTTTTTCTCCATGAGAAAACAAGTCGATTCACTTATCTGAAGACCTAGATCTATTTGAGCGAAAACAGAAAATGAAAAATCTCAAGCACAAATATCTGAACAAGTCAAGAACTGGCAGTTCTTTTAAATGTTGCAAGTTTTTTAAATAAACAATCTGGTGTAGATGGCCGTTTTATGATCAAAATTGTCATCAAATCAGTGATTAAAGTTTTTGGATTTCTTTAGAGAAGGCAACCAATTTTCTGCTTCAGAATAGTCGTACTGGTAGTTTATAAGCAATTTATGGAAATACTCTGGTGAATATGCACAGCTTTGTTTAGGCTGAAATACTGTGATAGGCTTGTTATGTTACTTAATGAAACAAGACTAGAATTGTGTTACCAGCTTAGCAATGGAATATGACTACATTAAAATTTCTCACATAATAGTTGTCTCACGTTGTCTACCCAACAAATTGGGAAGGTATATGATGACTAGATGTCAAAGCATTGTGCTCCATCTCATTATCTCCTCATTAATAGTGACAAAAGAAATGGCATCTAATAGGAAAGGCATCCTGCATGAAAACTTCTCATATTTCGTTTCTCCATGGTTCTATCATTTATGTCATCAATTTATATGGGAACAATCAATGATAACATGACTATTAGTCTATTACAACCTTGGTTTTGATGACAACAATGATGGTGATGATTGTGGTCCCCTTGTCACATCTACCTTCATCATGGTTACTATTGTCTCTTGGATATTTACCTTCTCACATCTCTTCAGCTGTCTTCTTCACTAGAATCGCTATTATCAACTGGATATTCGCCTTCTTTTATCTCAATGGATGATGGAGATTAATCCTATGCTTTTAGCTCACGGCTACTATAGATTCGATTGTGATGATGGTGATGGTGATGGTGGTGGTAGTGGTGTTGCCCTTCTCCCCTTGTAAGGCCAATACCATATCTCTGCATTGCGACATTATTAATTAGATTATATTTTATGTTTTTGTAAAGTTGATTTTCTTTCAAAGTGTTAAAAAAGTATATGGCTGACACGTTCGGTTGCACACTCCTACAGGTGGGGATCCCAATTGCTACTGGAATATTGCTTCCTGTGACAGGTGTAATGCTAACTCCTTCAATTGCAAGGGCCCTTGTGGGCCTAAGCTCAATTGGAGTGGTGACCAATTCACTTCTTCTGCGGTTCAAGTTTAACAGAAAGCAGAGGCCCCTTTACAGTTTCCCAGATTTGAAAACTAGTTCTCATACCATTTTACTGATGGATGATACTACGCGCAATGATAAACCAACCACTGCAAAGTGGAGAAGTACATAAAACATTATAACCTATGCAAGGGACGTCCATTTTGTTCCTCTTATCCAACCTTGCTTTTAAAATTGCCAATCAAAGCTTTATGTAAGTTAAATGGCATTATATCTGAATTAAAGCACGCACAAAACCTTAAGGTTTACTACAGAATAATTGTAGTTTGCTTCCATTTTAATGCCAAGGATTTGTCATGCACATTTTCTTCAGTCTCTCATCTCATAGATTTTTTCTTCCAATAAACATTCATCTTGTAGGTGCTTTGGTAGCAGCAACTCGGTTGTTGATTGCAATTTTTATCTTCATGATCAGTTGCTATTTTCAAAAAAACATTGGGAAAAAACATGAAACGCTGTCTTCCCTCTTCTTGGGTTGATATATATATATATATATATATATATATATATATATCACTACACACACACTTTAGTTAAGCCCAATTTTTATGGGAAAATAAAGTTCATCCATCTTGATGGTTATCTTTTAAGAGATTGCTAGTATGCAAATTACTTTAAACACAACTGCTTGGTTCACTTTTGTTTGGCGACAACTTTTGGCATAAGCATGTCCTATAGTGGTTTAAATTACGAATCTCGTCATTGATCTTGCTTTGAAAATTGGTTCATGTTTTCACAGGTTTGGATTGTAAAGTTTGGTGTGTTTTTTTTAAAATTCTGCTCTTTAGGATTTAAAGATGCCAATTTATAGATTTGATAGGAAAATGCCGATTTTTATCTTATTTTTAAGACTTCAAAATATTTCCTCATCTTAAGCCATTATGTCGATATGGGCTGGTGGCATCTGAAGCTGGTTTCATGTGAAAATAAATGTCCCAAATGAAGAATTTTTCTATATTTTCTTCATACCCAGTTCATGAATTTCAAATAATTACATGTAAATGAAAGTTGTAATTGTGCTCTTATCATTAGAATCGTCATTATCCACCTTATTATCCTAAATAATTCATCTGAGGAGGCTTATAATTTTTGTCTTTGAACAGAATTTTGGGTTAGTCTTTTTTGGAGATGTGAGCACTCATGGTTTTCAGGGATGGATTGTTGTTGCTTAAGGGGCTGCTTAATATCATTGTTACTATTATCAATTTATCATGATTATTATCATTATGGCTTTGATTCGGTCTGGTTCAGGATATTTACCTTAAAGTGGATTGTTGATTGGGATGTCAGGTAAGGTTCATGAGAAATTACCGGGGCCTGTTATGGCTTTCATTTGGATTGATTGAGCCGGAAGGGGGCTAGTGCCACAACGAAGGATACCAAATATAAAGCACTATCTTTCAACAAAAATTAAAGGGGGCATGATTTGCTCCTTGTTTTTTGAATGAAAATTTTCAATCATAAAAATATATATGCAAAATAAATAATAACCCTATGATTCAACGGTCAAGGCTTTAATTAGGACACCCATGGGTAAAAGGGGCGTTAGACTCTTCAAGTTAGAATTACGTCAAATACTTATTGAGTAATATTTGATATATTAGTGAAGATGGTGTACAAATCTTCAATTTGTGTTAATTATTTTCAAAAAAATTAAGTCTTCTTTTTATTTTGATTGGGTCGTCACGGCGTGACAGTAATTCGAGTTGACTCGAGGTTGGACTTTCGAGCATCTCAGCGTCCTGGAGCTTGGCTTGTTGTAGGGGTCGAGCTTGCGTTATATGTTTGCCCGTATCAATGTCACCAGAGGACACCACTTAGCCGATCGCGGCTTGACATGTTTGTCAACTCTTAGCAAAGGTAATGGTCAAGTAAGCGAGTATTTATCTCATTAATATCGCATCTCACCCTCAGGCTTAGTTGAATCATACAGCTGGATTACAGACGCTTGATAAATTTATTTTATTAAGTTCGTTTTGTCCAACCGACGCCACTTACCGAAGTTTTGAGGGGGATCTGCGTGATTCTCATGACTTGGCGGTTCAGGATCCCAAGTCGACTTCAATCTTATTAGTAGGCTACCAGCTTCTTAGTTTGTTGTGATGCTATCGTTATCTTGCAGTTCCATTGTTCATTAGTCATGACAACACCCAAGGTTCTCAAAAAGAGTAATTAAGACGTGAACTTGTAAGCAACCCGTGGAAAAATGTTTGATCATGCCGTAATGGTGAAATGCACTCGTATACAACTTACAAGGGATGTGCATTTATAGGGTTGAGTTACGCATACTGGTGTTCGGTGTGGACACGCGTCGGTAGATGCTTTTTGATTCTTTTGTGAGCGGTAGGGGTACTAATTGAGCGAGCGAGCCGAGCTCAACATGTGTTCGAACTCGGCTCGAATAGTTCAAAATTCGTTCGAACTCGACTCGAGATCGAACGAATTTTGGACATACATGCTCGAGTTCGACTCGAATATCTTTTATGTGTTCGAGCTCGACTCGAGCTCGAATATACTTAAAGTGTTTAATTTTTTGTGAGATCGTTCGCCCAGCTCGTTCGTTAGCTCGAAATCAGCTCGATTTTTGGACATATATGCTCGAGCTCGACTCGAATATCTTTTATGTGTTCGAGCTCGACTCAAGCTCGATATACTTAAACTGTTTAATTTTTGTGAGCTCGTTCGCCCAGCTCGTTCGTTAGCTCGAAACCAGCTCGATTAAAAGTCAAAAGTACCTTCGTTCGTTAGTTCAAAACCTAAAAAAAAATGAGGCCAATGTAGTTTGAACCTACAACCTTGAAGTTATCAAGGTGAATACTTACCATCTCAACTATCTTGCTTCTTTGTTATTATATTTCATATATATATATATATATAAATATAATATAATATAAAGACTATATTATTATATCATTTTATCGAGTCGAGTTCGAGTCGAACTACGAGTCGAGCTTGAGTTACAACCGAGTCGAGTCAAACACGACCTTGCTCAAGCTCGGCTCGTAAGATTCGAGTTCGAGTCGAGCATTTAAATGTCGAGTTTCGAGTCGAGTCAAGCTGAGCCAAACGCTAAATGCTCACAAGCTGGCTCGCTCAATTAGCAACCCTAGTGAACGGTACTTATTATAGATATATTGTAGGCATTTAAAATGAATAAATAGTTTGTACTAATTTAGTGGTATTATTACAATAAACTAATACAACATTGATTTGCATATTTATTTTTTGGTTTACGATGCCATAAATTATTTTGGTTCTGGTTCTATTGTTCTACCAAAACTTCCATATTAATCAAAAACGTTTCCTTGATAGGTGTGGCCTATAGTGGGCTTAATAGTGGCGGGGAATACTATGATCAAACCATCCTTGATTTGATATACTACTGCCAGCACAAAACATTAGCATTTTATATATGTTTCTTTGGGGGAAAAAATACTTGTATATGTTCATCATCGTACGTTCAAAAACATCACTTTTAGCATGAAGATTCCTCAGTAACCACCCTCATCGCCACCATGGATGAAGTGGATTTATCACATTTCTCTTTAAAAGAACTAATGCGTTGACACGTCAAAAGCAAAACAACACGAAAACACTCCTTGCGCCAACACATAAGCATCTCAACCATTATATTTACATCTATTGGTTCTAGACTAAACGATTTAACTGGTTTTGGGTAATTTTTTCAGAACTAAATACCGTTTTTAGGTGATTACTGCCCATCAAAGACCGTAAGCAAAAATAACTAACAAAATCTCCTGGTTTAGATTTGATGTGCCTTGGGTGGCGAAGGAAGCAACCGACCGCCGGCACACAAAGTTCCTCCATTCTGGCATCCCCTCCCTTCACTCCCATACTGCATCAATACGCTGAAATAATAAAATATCACTTCCTAATTTATCAGAGTGAGAATTTCTCCCCTTTGATAATCAGCACTGTAAAATAGATTATCAAATTTCTTTCTTCCACCTTAACAGAAATAGTTTGGTCAAGACAGAGATATTCTTAATCTGCTTACATCACCGACACAGTATTAGACCTCAAATATACAATTGATAAAATCTCAAACATAATCCAAATCAAAAGAAAGAAGAAAGAAAGAAGGTTGAGACTTGAGAGAGCACAGAGCAGCATTAGCTGGCCTTACCATCCTCACGGCCACCACCATGCAAGTAAGCCTTCTTCCTCCTCTCGGCCGTTGCCAGCAAGCAGGCCCCCATGAACAACACCGTATACACGCCATGCACCTTCCAAATGCTCCTCGGCGCCTGCTGCAGCGCCGCCCTGTGCCCCACCGTCATATAGTATCCCGACCCCGACCCTGACCCCCACTGCCGCCTGCACCAGTCCCACCGCTCTCCCCCTGCAGCCGGAAACGCCGGCGAACACCACCAGGAAGTACATCACCAGCAGCAGTGGGTAGAACGCGTACCCCATCGTCTGCAGCAGCTGCGTGAAGACGAAGCTGTTAGTTTTTGGTTGTATATATACATGTACATCTATATTTGTATTATATGTTTTTATTAAGGTTTGGCCTATATTAAATTAATTTATTAAAGTTAAGATTAATAAGTCATTAATATTTAAGATAAGTATAGATAAATATGTGCATATATTATTTTTATAATTTCTAATTTATGATGAGTTAAATTAAAATTATGAAAAATAAGGATAAATACGGTTATAGTCCTTAAATTTGACCGTAGTTTTTCTTTCTGGTATCCCATCATCTATAAACTCTGGTTTTAGAGAACCAGATGTTGAATTTGAAAGATTAAAACCTAAAAAAATCAAGAATCGTTTTGTTTTTATAGATTCAGGTATGCTTCCGTTATCAAATTCTACTTTCTTGATGATTTAATATAAAGAAGAATAAGGTGTGATTGTGATTTTTTTGGGTATAATTTGGTTAAGTTAAATTTACAACAAGTGGTATCAAAACATCTTCATATTAGATCATTGAGGATTAATTTGATTTATGTTTAATTTTAAATCAATATTCAAAAAAAAGATAGATCCCAAAATAAAATCTTATTGGAACTATCTAGTTCTATATCACATCCAGATCTAATGATTGAGGATCCTAAAATAATATTAATTTGTTAGAGGGAACAAATTAATATGGTTTTCAACCCATTGGGAGTACTTTATAATTCGGCCCTAGTTATTGTCAGTTTTACAAATATAAGAAAAGAAAATATAAGAAATTTGTATCTGAGATATTTATTCTTAAATCAAGGTCTTCTTTTGGTAAAACATTAAATGATGAAAATAAAGTTACAAAACGAAAAATGTTATAATTTCAGAAATTTTCAAATAAAGATACTTTTATAACCTTTTTCAATTTTAACTTATTATATTTGGGATTATTAAATTCAAATTATGGTTCAGTTATAATTAATATTTTAGAATTTATTAATTGCTACAATATACTATTAAAGTAGTCTATTTTGTAGAAATTAATTTATTTTAAAATATTAATAAGGTTGTGGGTATATAATTCACGTGAATATTAATCAGTTCAAAGAAAGGTTAATATTTGACAAAGTTATATACACATTTATGGTAAAAATATAGGATAATTATCAAGATTTCATGTGAATAATAAATTAGTCAAAAGATAGATTTATTATTTAACAGGATTTATTGTCTATATTTGATTACTGCACTAAGAGTACCACTTACAAATTAATATTTCTGTCCAAATACTAAATATTAATGTTGTTCTATGTATTTTTTGATGAGATTTACCATTATTTGAATTATTAATCTTATTATGTGCATGCCATTTTGTTCTATTTTCAATTAATCAATCGCTTCTATGATTTCTCCCAACATCAATTCAGTTCCAATGCTTACAGATAATTTTAATGATTGGAAAGAGAGTGTGATGATCATTCTCGACTGAATAGATCTTGACCTTGCGTTAAAGACTGAAAAACCTATTTCTTTTATGAACAAAAGTTTAATTGAGGAAAAACGGGATATTGAGAAGTGAGAACGTTCAAATCGTATGAGTCTTATGATCATGAAGCGTAAGATTTTAGAGACCTTTAGAGGCGATGTGTTTGAAAAGGTTACTACAACCACTGAGTTTCTTAAAGAAATTGAAAAGAGTTTTGTAAAAATGATAATGCTGAAATAAGTACTGTTTTTATCGAACTTGAGAGTATGTCTTAGAGATGTCAAATATTGCTTCAAAATAAAAGCACTAAAGTTAGAACTATTTGATGATCTACTTGTGCATTTAGTTTTAATTTTTCTTCTGACATAATTTAGTCAATTTAAGGTCAGTTACAACTGCCAAAAGGGACAAATAAACTCTTAATGAGCTCATTATTTATTGTGTCCAAGAAAAAGAAAAGTTGAAACAAGAATAGGCTAAAAGTACTCACCTGACTAGTACTTTTCAGGACAAAAATAAAAATTAAAAGAGGGCTAAGGAAGTTGGTAATAATTCTTACAAGTAACAACAAAAGAAATAAAATCAAGTTTTTTGTTGTTTTCTTTTGTGGTAAACCTATACATATGAAGAAGGAATGTATTTAAGTATCCCATTTGACGTGCAAAAAAATGTCAATTTCTTAATTTTATTTATTCTGAGGTTAATTTAGCTTTAGTGCTGATACATACTTGTTGGCTAAATTCGGATAATACTATTTATATAGGTGTATCAATATAGGGTTATTTGAGTTGTCAAAAGCTAAATTATACTGAAAGATTTATTTATGTAAGCAAAATAAATAGTATGTGTTTTACGGCAATAGATTTAATTGCATGGCAATGCAACTGTGTAGAGTGTCAGAAAATGAAAAGCGGCAAAGCATACACCCACATGCCGATAGAAATGCACCAACCAAAAGACACTAAAACAATCTAGCAAGCAATGGGGAGCCACAAAATATTTAATGGCTGTTACCACTTACCAGAGACGAATTCATGCTGAGACTGGACTTCGGTTCCTCTCTGGAACATGTTTCCAACATTTTCTAACGATTGGGGACCCTTGTTTTAAGCTTCTTAACGGAAAAATTGGTTCCTTCAATGATCATGTGCCCGGAGTGAGCGTGGATTATGGAACTATTATTAAGTCAAGTTGGATGTGCAAATCCGGCTGGAATGTGGCCTCTGGCATGGTTCGGGCATAGTGTCAAATTTCAGAGGAGCTAGACTAGGTTTCCGTCCTACCCATCACGGCAGTTTTGTTCCCTGTATTAGCGGATGGCCTAATGAACGTTACATTCCTGAAACAGTGGTCGACTTGACGGTTTGTTGGGTGGAGGTTCTTGGGTTGTTCATTGGTGAACATAATGGCGTGACCCCCTTATACTTCAATTGTGAAAATGATGGCTATAACGCTAGCCAGCCAGTTGGGTTGAATTGAGAGACTTGCAAGTTAGTAGTAGTAGGAGCATAGTTGAAAAATCGGCCAATTTCGTGCGGAATCGGCCGATTTAAATCGGATCGGCGTCGCGCCGATCCGATTTCGGGCCGACTCGGTCGGCCCCGAATCGAGTCGTGAATCGGCCCGTTTCGGCCGATTCCGACCGATTTAAATCGGAATCGGAATCGGTTTTTAGGAAATTACCAAAATACCCTAGGTATAATTTTTATTAAATTATTTAAGCATGGGCAAAATGGTAATTTGGATTTAAAACCTAAACCTCTCCCCCCGATTCCGCCGCCGCGTTCGCTCCGCCGCGCTTCCGCCCGATTCCGCCGCGATTCGGCCGCCCGACGCTCCGCCCGACCTTCCGACCACCCCACCGCCGTCCGACGCTGCGCCCGTTCCGAACTCACCTTCCGCCGTCCGACGCTTCCGCCGCGATCCCGCGTTCCGCCGAGCCGACGGTTCGTCCGACCGGGCTGCCGACATCGCCGCCGCGAGGCTCGCCGCCGACCGGGCCGCCGGCGGCGGCGGGGGTAGAGAGGGAGGGTGGCATTCTCGTAATTAAAAGTTGACTCGAGTCTAACCCGAGTCAAAAATAATAATTAATTCTAAATAATTTTAAAAAAATCTTAAAAAATATTTAAAAAATATCATAAACTATAATACATAGAATAATATAAAAATAACATCAATACCCAATTTTAATATATTTATATTGTAAATTGTCAAATTATTATATATGACCGATTAAATTAATTTGGACCGATTCAACTGAACCGATTCTTGGCCGATTCAGACCGATTCCGATTCCGATTCCGATTCCGATTCCGGAAAACCGATTCCGATTCCGATTCCGATTTATGCAACCATGAGTAGGAGTAGTAAACAGGGAGGCCAAATAGTTGAGAAGTGTGAGATTCGATGGAAGATTTTTGGCTTTTGGGTTGTGGGTGCATGGACGCAACTCGCCAGGGTCACGCAGCTCTCAATGTCAAAGGAAATGATAAAAAGTGGAGCTTTTATTCTTTCAAACAAGTGGGGAGAAAGTGAGCATTTGAAAGTGCATGACGCGTTTGAGTCACAAGCATAAGGTCAGACCTACCTCCACTCATTTCATAAAATCACAAACTAGTGAGGCTTTTTCTGAGCTTGCTTATGCAACAAGTGCTTAATAATACATTTTTTGTCAACAAAAAACTTAATTTGGAGCTGCTATGATTCAGCACAATGTTACTATTTTTTAGTATCATACTGTTCGTTTGGCTCTGCTCCATATGTGGTTTGTTTCTTTACCATGCACAACCATCTATTTTGCACCAAATTCTGATCAGAATTTCATGTTGAATCAACGATACCTACAAAAACGCTTTTGAAAAAGAAAAACAACAATTGCAATTTGCATGCGAGGAAATGGGTAGGCGTCCCACCATTATTTTCTGCTTTTAGGAGAGTAGGCCTTCTGCAATTATATCTTTAATTTATATCGCCTCCCTTCTAACTCAAGCCCAGAACGAACGAATTGGTCCATTGTACTTGAGCCCAATACAACAAAACAATTGTCCTCCCTGCGTCCACTAACCCAACAGCTTCCCGCAAGAACAAAACTAACTCAACTACTACAATCGGCCCATGGGAAAATGTATAGCTCCAATTTTTGAAACTATTTACCGCTAGAATTAGGCCGTGCTCAGGCCCACTTAGCTCCTTTCCACATTCTAATGGCCCATTTAAGTCGTGCATTTTGAAATTGGATGCTTGTTGCATGGGAAGTAAGCACGGTATGAAATTATTAGACACTGTTTAATAGAAGTGTTGGGATTAATCAAACAAACTAAATAAAAATCTCCTATTTTAATACACGTAAGGATGAGAAGTATCAAATAAATAAAGAGATCAGATAAGACAATTTTACGTGAAAAATTCCAAATTTATAGGGGAAATTATGGGGTAAGTAGTCAAATCAAATTTACTATATTATAAATTTGATAAAAAAATAGCTCTAAAAGGAATAAACTCCCTAATACTAATTTACTGTATTTTTTTATAAAATTAATATTAGCCAAGAAAGAAAATAAAGAATTGCGAATTATAAATAAAAACTCGACGAAACTATCATTGACGATTGTAAGCCAATCTCAATAAATCATTTACCTTTCTTCAATTTATATAATTTTCTTTCTTTCTTTGTAATATTAATTTTTTTCCAAAACCCAAAAACTAAAAATCAAAAAAGAAAAACATCATACTTGCTTTTATTCCTTTCAACTAATCAAATCTAAAAAATTTAAATTTTTATTTAAAATAAAATTATAATTTCATGTATTTACGATAAGAGGGGCAACCCAACCAAAAGGAATTCATTATTAGCAGGCATGAGGCAAGCGTACACATCTCTTTTGAAATGAACAATTCATTGTTCCCATTATCCAAATGGCATCACCTATCTTCTAGGTCGCTTTTCTCAGCGTTTGGGCCATGATGAAGTGATTTTGAGTACAACTTCGTGGCATCTCTTCGACAACAATTTTTTTCCCATGACAACAACAAACAAAATAAATGTTGTGGGTCGTCTCCAAATTAGCTAACCAACCTCAATTCAGCCTTTACATTAGTAGCCGAGCCTTGACCGACTTGTCGAGATGACCAAATGGATAATTCCAGTAGGTAGAGGCCAGCGTGACTGATTTAACACGTACAAGTTATCGTTCTACAGGGATTAGTAGACATCACACTGACGCTTGGCGCGCGCCCACAAAACTACCGCTTCTTTTCTCACCAAGATGACCAATAATTCTTGCAATTTGGAATAAATAGAAGTTCTCTTATGTTTTTATATTAGGCGATGTAACACAAATGAGAGAGGTGTTAAGCATCGGTTGAGAGTCATGAAGTACGTGAATTTGGGATGGTCCACAAGAAGGGGTAGCTGTTGATTGCAATTTGCAACCAGATCCTTCCTTTTAATAAGTGGGCGGCAACTAACATTATCACAAGTTTGCCGAACATCAGCATGCCAAGTTGCCGACTGCAACAGAAAATGATGGTCGTTGATGTTGAAGATTTGCCGTGTTAACGTGTTATGCTTTGGTGGGTGGTGATTAGGGAGTCCCAGAGCCACGTACGTGGCTCGTAATTACGAGGCTTGCACGTTCTTTCTCTACCACTTGACATAAAAATAATTATTTTTTTCAAATTTAATTCAATTAATGCACTATAGTCAGTTTTGGAACTAATTGATTGCCAGCAATAAGCTTGGTAATTATCAAGCATGTAAGTGTCTGTGATCCGAACTCGTAATAAGTTGTGTGGTATGAAGCTTCGAGCTTGTGTTATAAGTTTACATATGTAGATGTAATATGGATAGACAAAACTACAACACAAATTTATTGTCGTAGAATGCATGTTTTATGTTGGTTGTTTTATTTTTAGTAAGGTTTACTTTTCGTTGATTTTGTCATCTCTTTCATCTCGGTCTGTAGGTCAAAGTCATCTCTAAAACTAAGAATTCAATCCCCCCTTCTATCCTTCATCAACTATAGCATACTCTTAAGACAGAATGATTATTGAATTCTATTTTTACTACAAGCATCTATCCTTTAACAAGAATAGCGTACTCTTAAAATAAAATGATTGATGCATTCTATTTTTACTACAAAAAAAAATATTACTTTTACTCATGATAAGTGGTGAAATATATTTAAGGTCGGTGTGGGCCGTGAAAGAAGTAATGTCCACGATATAATTCTGAAAATTGTGTAATAATATCTCAAATATAAATATATCCACTGTATTATAGCTTACGGATTATATTATCGTAGAATATATATTTTTTGGAGATGTTTCTTTACGATTGTTAGGATTATTTCGGGGATTATATTTTCCCGTGTTAACATAGTTCATGATAATTTTAAATATACTCAGCGTCTTAATGTGGGCGGGCAACAGTAAAAAAAATTTTGTAGTGTTTAATGCTACTTCACAAAATGCATTAATTAAATTTTATCTCATTTTTAGTTGGGTTCTCTATGGCGGACTCCCCGCCATGCAAACTCAAACGTAAATGACATAAATACATAATGACGTGTTGTAACTTCTATCACATATATACAGTATACCGTCGATATGCCAAAGAACAACATCTTCGAAGATCAAAATAAAGTATTCCCGCTTTGAAAAAAAATTAAACTGTACCTAGAAGACACTTTACAACGTCAAGGAGCAACCGTGAGTGACCAAAAAAAATAAGAAAGAAAGAAAATAAAGTACGCCTGCCTATTTAATTTTTACTCTTCACAGCTGATAAGACAGAGATCCATTCAGAAAACTACTTAATGAAAGGGAACATGACTGGCCAAGTTATTATTCTATCTCTTGTGAAAATAAGCTAAGTTTTGAGGATCATTTCCTAGAATGTTGAATGCTCCGGACTGTAAATCTTGGGATTATTTTATAATAACAGGTGGCCTGTTAAACACTTCTTCTTCTTCTTCTTCTTTTATTTGAAAGAACATTATATTATTAGATTGCCCACGTCTCTCCTACTCTCCCTGCCCACAAAGAAATTAGAAAGTCATTTTGGTGTCATCACCGTAGGCTTTTTAAACAAGCAGATCGCAGTCTTTGGGTTCCATAGCTGTTCAAGATAGACTAAAATAAGAAGATATATCTTCCTCTCTCTTATCGAAAATGGTTTACATAAACTAAGGCCAAATTGGCTAGCTTCTATCGCTAATCTTAATTGGTAATTTCTCCAGCGAGTTGATTACCTGCAGCTTTGAAACAAAAATTACCAGCTAGGCAGCTCATTTTTTTAATGAAAATTGTGATTTTGAATGATATATATCCAAAGTGAATATATAAAAGCATGCAAAGCCAAATAGTGGTCATTAGGTGTATATTTTATCATAAAAACGGACAGAAATAGTATTATTGAATGAGGTTGTAACGCACTTTACATAATTCGAAAATAAAAAACACTCCCGCATGGCTGGTCATTTGTTGAGGACAGCACAGCTGACAGGAAGAGGATCGAAGATTTGGTGAGGTACGAGCAGTATCTAACCAATCAAACAAACGCTATCATTTGGGCGGGCCAACAAGGGCAAATTTTGGCCCGCCCAGCCCAACTGTCCGCACCGTGACCGCCGCCCATAGCTGGTGTTGTTTGGCGCTTCTTTACGAAAGGTCGTTTTCTTGCCCGGGTTGACCCACCCCTTTATTTTGTTTGTTTGTTTGTTTGTTTGTTTGTTTGTTTGTTTGTTGCAGCTCAAATAGTCGTTCGTTAGTATCTGTCGTTTTTAAGGCTAATTGTTTTTTTCAGGCTAATTGTTCAAACTTCAGGCGTGGTCAACAAGGTACCCATGGAGCCGGTGGTGATCGTAATCAGAAAACATAACGCCTTATGCTTAGCTCTTAAGTTAGCCTTGGTTTTTATATGTCATATTGTGTCTAAATAAATAAAAGTTATAATGAAAAGTACTTATACTCTTATTTTAATTGGTACACTACTATATAGGACTTACTACAAGAGATTCATAAAGGTTTAACTCATGCATAATTCGTTTGAATTTATTTTTATCAATTTTTTAATTAATATGCTAACATTTTTAGGTCTTTCCAACAATTGAGGGACGTCAGTCAAAAAAGTACGAACCAGGCACCAGGGAAGCTGCAAGGTAACGGTACGAGACTACAAGTTGCCAAATTCTGGCCTACACGTGTCAGAACGGGTCCCACTCTACACCTTATGAATGCCGGTCTCCAATCTTCCTGCTCTACCCACTTTGAAGTCCCTCACTTTGTTCATTTCTCTTCCACTCGCTGTCCCTATTATAATCAAAATCAATCGAATATATACCCGCCAAAACATAACCAAATTCTGTTCGGTTTCAATCAAATCGCCACTTTGATTTGGAGAAAGGTAGATCCCTTTCGTGATAATTCTTACTCAGCCACCATTGCTTAGTTATATATACCTGATTTTTTTCTATCGAGAGCTTGTAGCTCTGACGATTGTTTTATGCTCTTTGGAGTTTGGAGAGTGGCATAATTAAGCTTTGTTAATTAGTTTCTGCAGGGTTGAATCCATGGGGCATGTGCAGGATGTCGAGTTGGAGTACATGGTTGAAGATTACTACGACGAGTTTGACGACGAGCGCTTCGAAGATGGTTCTAGGAATGGCCATTTCAGAAGTGGAGACGAATCGGATTTTGATGATGATGTTGATTGGGTAGGTATTGAGCTGAAATTGAACCTGGTATGGGAGGATAAAAGACTGATCCCTGCTAGAACGGGTCACTGATTGTGTTTTTATGCGAACGTTTAGAACATGCAGCAATCGGATACTTGTGCTTCTGAGGTTCGGAAGGGGAAGGACATGCAAGGGATCCCTTGGGACAGATTAACTTGCACCCGAGATATGTACCGTGAGAAGAGGTTGAAGCAGTATAAGAATTACGAGAGCTTGGCACAACCCCGGGAAGAACTTGAGAAGGTCTGTTGTTGTTTGTTTTTTTTGGTTAACGCAATCCATTGTTTCTTAAATAATAATCAATGAAAAATCTGGTATTGCTAGTAATTGGAAGCGTACTATTGTTGTTTCTGAGTTCTTATGTGACTATTCTCTGGGGGGAGCCCTTGATTTTACCAGATCTATAGATAGAACTGTGCTAGTGCACCTTGAGAGTGTGTGTTCTTTCTGAAAGATGCTTTTTGCCCAATCATTAGGTGTCTTCGATGCATGCTTTTATGGCTTTAAGAATTAAGAATTGCTTTAGACCCAATTTTGAAATACAATGGCATTCAATTTAAAGTTTTCAGTGTCTAATCGATGAGCAGCTAGAGTTGTATCCGTAGATTGCATGATTGATGCCGCTTTCACAATTTTGGTTTTATTTTTGTTCACCTTCTCTGTTTCGATTTCGATTAGATTGACTAGACGCCCAATGGCCTTCTATTCTATCTTGTTAATAGATCTAAAATTCATTGAGTTCAATAGCATTTTTTAAGATATATAATGCACGCTAAACCTAAATTTATTTATTTATTTATTTTAAAATATTAGCACCTTGTTTATATTTTTTTTAATACAAAAACACAAGTTCTTATCTCATAGGAATGCAAGCGGGCAAACAAGGACGGCCAATTCTTTGAGTTTCAATTCAATACGAGACTTGTCAAGTCAACAATTGTGCATTTCCAGGTGCAGCTTTCTCTCTCTTTTTTTTCCCGTTTTGTTTTATTCATGTACAAACTTTCATACTTTGTTCTACTTTATCAAATCACGTTTGGCAAATACTTATTTTGTAATTTTGGGAAATTTTATATCATTCATGGCCATCTTTGGATTACGCTCAGTTTTAAACCTGACTAGTAATTAAGTTCTTTTTGCACAGTTATGTACTTTTGTTTCAATTGATATGTCTTGTTTTGTTGGTTTATATGTAATTTTTGTATTTCGAGTTCAGCTGACTTATTTCATTCACTGGTTTTCCATACTGACAAATCGAGGGTCATACCTTCAAGCAGTTTTTATGTTCTAAAGCTTTTTTTAATCTACCATGTAAAACACTGATCTAGCGTGGCCTGCTGTTTATTAAAACTAAGTCAACCATTTTGATATCGCTTATGATGTAAAGATTGCCCATACGTTATTGCTGATTTTTCTACGGTACCTCAAAATTACATCATGGACCATTCTTGCATTTCTCAACAATAAAAGCTTATTGTGTGCTAGTCAAATTTTATTAGTTTTAGTTTTGCAGGTTGTTTTCTCTATCCGTTACTTTATGCGGGTGTTAAGACACCATTGTACCTCATACTCTTCATGAAGTAATTTTAAGTTGCAAATTAGAAGGTAAGATGAAATCTGTTTTATGTACTTTTAGGTTGTTTGGAGGGCCGTCACTTTTCATATATGCTGCTACCATAACAACTATTATCCTCATGTGATTTGAAACCATTTAATTCCACTATTACTTATCTGTCAAAAGAACTATTTCTGGTGTGAGGATTGTCAGAACTGTAGAGAACATAGTGTTCTTCTCTTTAAAACATCTACATAGTTCTTTAACATGCTGAGATACATTAGTCGTCAGGATTGCAAATAATTAGATTCACATAATCTCAAGCATAATTAACTCTAACTTGTAAGAGAATTTCTCTCATCTACTCTATTAATTAAATTGGGCTTGGAAATCTTCATGGTATTACAGGACAAATTTGGAACCTGTTTTTTGACCTAAGCTATTTCTATTGCATGTTATGTATCTCGTATTTTGTTTTATTAAGTCAAATATGCTTAGCACACATCATATCTGAAACGTAATTGACTTTAACTTGTGAGCGGACTGCCCTTATCTCAGTAATTAACTAAATTGCCTTCTGAAATCTTCATGGTATCATAGGCAAATATGGAACCTATATTTAGACCTGGAGCTATTTCTATTGCATAATATGTATCTCATTTTTTATTGTCTTAACTCAAATTGGTACCTCTAGGAGGGGGTTGCTACATAATCTACTATTTTGACAGCTAAGAAGCAGGGTGGAAGCTCTTTTGAGCAGCTGGTGGGATTAGACGGACAATTTATATGGTATGCTAGGGCATTATTTATAGGTTAGAAAGGCCTTTGGTTGACACTCATGCCCCCCATATTTTGTCGGAATAGCATGGAGCATGAAGAGGCCACCAACACAACATATAACTCTTTTTCTGGGGATTATTTCAAATTGGGGTACTCATAGAGACATAATGCTTTCACATGACTGCTCATTGTAATGTGGTTTTGCTAGATTAGGTCTTACACACTTCTTGGGCCTGCTTATTTGAATTATGGATTCTTTGGATTGACATTATAATATATCTTGGTCAAGTAAATATTCCATCAAGAAAAAGAAATTGGTTTTTGCTTTGTGTTTGGCTTCTTCATTCTATTGTGGGGCTTAATGATTATTTCAAATTAGGATTTTTACTCGTAGAGACATAATGCTTTCACATGATTGTTCATTATAATGTGGTTTTGCTAGATTAGGTCTTACACACTTCTTAGGCTTTCTTGTGCGAATTATGGATTCTTTGGATTGACATTATAACAGATCTTGGTCAAGTAAATATTCCATCAAGAAAAAAACTTGGTTTTTGGTTTATGTTAGTCTTCCTTATTCTACTGTGTGGCTTGATGATTAAGTCAGTTGAAGCAACATAGAATTTCTAGTAATGCTCTCCTAATAGAGTTTTAGACTTCTTATCCGTATAAAACTGTCCTTTGTTTGAATCTTGTTGCTACTTAGGCATGTAGAAATGGAACAAGCTGGATTATATGAAAATGGCCCATAGAGTGATGTTCTGGAGACTAAGTTCTAACTACCAACTGGGCTGTAGGAGGCTATATAGAACTCTCCTTTTAGTTCTATGTGCAGAAGGTGTCATGCTCTGGTGGTTCCAAGATAAGCGCTCGAAGTTTTGGACCTGCAGTTAACATTTTCATCTGTGCTACATCAACTATTTAAGAGATTTTTTAAATTTATGTCATCTTGTTTGAAATTGTGCGTTGACATTAAGCTGTGTTTATCAGTTGGCATTCAAGGAATGTTAAATTAGTGGCTTGCAGTTACCAGTGACCAAATTTTTCACCTAATATATAACATTGTGATACCTTTTGGCAGCTGAGGAATTTGTTGTGGGCAACATCAAAGCATGATGTCTACCTAATGCAGAATTATTCTATAATGCATTGGTCGTCTCTGCTTAGGAGGAGCAAAGAAGTATTAAATGTAGCTGCACCAATTGTTCCAACCTTGGTACAGATTAAGCCTACATATGTTGCCTTTATACTTTTTTATTTTCTTTTTCAAATTTTGTCATCACTGAGTTTTCTGGTGCATGTTTCATCTGTGATTTATAGAAACATCATGGCTGCTTAACTCAACCGATCTCTAGAGTGCAAATAAGTACTATGGCTGTGAGAGAAAATTTGCTGGTGGCTGGAGGTTTCCGTGGGGAGCTAATTTGCAAGGTACAAGTTACTCTGCAAATGATTGAATACTTGTGTTTTGAGAAGCATGACTGATGTAGAAAACCTTGAATGAGGTGCATGATCACAAATGCTAAATCTCGTTGGGTGTATTAGACAATGAATTTCTGCATATAAATTTATGGTCATCTTTGTAAGTACAGTTTTTTATTTCTAAGCAAATTGCTGTTTAGCCATGAGCCCCGTTCTTAGGGGTGAAATATGTTATTTATGGGAAATATGAATGCTGTAAGGTTAAAATTCTTCATCGTATGCCTTTATGCCCCACTTTTAAATATTCTTTTGTATAAGCATTTTGCAGGCTTTACTAAATATCATTTTTCATGTTCTCCAGCATATAAACAAGCCTGGGGTGACGTTTTGCACAAAGTTGACTGCTGCTGATAATGCCATCACAAATGCTGTGGATATCTTTAATAGTGCAAAGTAAGTACTCCCTGCCTGAAGAGGTATTAAAAAACAAGAATAAGTAATTCAATCCAGTTCCTTGCTCCTGTGATTTCTAATTAATTTTTTGTTTCTAGTGGTTTACTTCGGGTGATGACTGCCAACAATGACTTCCAACTGAGAATTTTTGATGCTGAACATTTTGTTCACCTAAATTCTTTGGCTTTCCCGTGGTCTATCAATGTAAGTTTGTCATGGTATATTCATTTTGAAGCTTGTTTTTTCGTATTTGAAATGTTCTCACATTCTGTCATGTCCATTTGGAATGATTCCAGAACACATCAGTTAGCCCCGATGGGAAGCTTCTTGCAGTACTTGGGGATAGCACAGATTGCCTTATTGCTGACGTGCAATCAGGAAAAGTAGGTTGCAAAATCCTCTAGTCCTATCACATCCCTGAAATGTATTAGAGATCTTAAAGATGAACGTACTGCATTTTTGCGCAGACTGTTGCATGTCTTAAAGGCCATTTGGACTATTCCTTTGCATCGGCATGGCACCCGGATGGTCGAGTCGTTGCCACTGGGAATCAAGACACTACCTGCCGTCTCTGGGATGTGAGGAATCTCTCAACTTCCCTCCATGTTCTTAAGGGGAGAATAGGGGCAATTCGTACCATCAAGTTCAGCTCCCATGGTCGGTTTATGGCCATGTCAGAACCAGCAGACTTCGTTCACATTTTCGATACAAAGTCGGACTACTGCAGAAGCCAAGAAGTAGACTTGTTTGGTGAGATTGCTGGCATATCATTCAGCCCAGACACAGAGGCTCTGTTTGTGGGAGTGGCGGATCGAACTTATGGAAGCTTGTTAGAGTTCACCAAGAAGCGCCATAACGACGGCATGGACTCGCTTTTATGAGTGTACATACATTGGTTGAATGTTAGCTAGTGCAGGTATCTCCTATTATTTTTGCTGAGATGCCTTGTCACCTTTTGTGCACATATAGAATATCTTTGCTGGTTTGCATTGCTGGTGTTAGCAGATTAATTGCCGTATGTGGATCTTTTCTAGGGATATTGGTACGAGGTAAAGCTTGTTCTGCCTTTAATTTATTTGGCAACAAATTTTGGAATTACTTGTACATAAATAGATGTTTATTGTGTGCTTTGTTGTTAAGCATTGTGTGTGGGAAAATTCCATTGCAGTGTTCGAGCTCTAGTATAAACTGTGTGCCTTATAGTTTTATGTAATTGTCATCACTGGCTTGCCTTCCGACGCTTCATTGTGTGGCTTTTTGACGCTTTGCTTTGTGATGATTTTAGGTATGTTTGGTTTGATGGATTATGAAAGAAAAAATTTAAGAAAGAAAGAAAAAATTAATTTTTCCATCATTTTATATCATGTGTTTGATTAAAAATAAAAAAATGTATAAAGGACTATTTACACTTTCATCTTTCCTTACATTTTTTTCCAAAAATGATTTGTGAAGAAGTTTTCTACCATAATGAAAAGTTTTTTTCTCATATTTTCTTTTAAACCAAGCAATCAAAATACGAGAAAAGTAAAATTTTTCATATTTTCTTTCTCTTTCTCATAATTATTTATTTAACTTTAGTGAATGATTAATATTTGATTTAATTGGATATAATTTACTATTAAGGAACATTTCTTAACTTGCTATCGATGTGAATGTGTTGCGTTTAAATGCGACTCATCTCATATCATTGCATATCAGGTTGGTTGTAAAACAAACATTACATAATGTATACTTTTACGATTTTAGGGGAGCGATTACCAGCATTTGAATGAAGCAATTTCATAAAGCTTTTCAAGTACTTGGACAGTAAGTGATGATACTTGGTCAAAAATAGCATTATTCACAAACAAATATTACCATTCGGTAAAGCAAAAAGCAAGACTTAGAAAATTGCAGAACAAAATCTCCTCCAGAAATAAGTGGTTCTTAGTTCGGACAATACGGCATTTTATTATGATCAAGCAGAATCTAAACTAGGGCAGCCTCTCGATGAAATTCCACGAAGTCAACAAAGCATTATCTAATGCAATCACCGGGAAGAACATTATTTTCTTATATTATCAAAATAATCCAGACAACAGTGAGAATAAAGAAAAAATCAAAGCGCAAAGAAAAGAAAAGACACTCAATGGTCTCTACCAGCAAGGCACAGTAATGCTCGGCTTCAATGTTCTGATCCTGTGGTGGAGAAATCGAGCTCTAAAATGTTATGGTCAACATCCAAATTATCCAATGAGCAGATTCAATAAAAAACATAGAACTGCTCAACCACAGGATTATTAAATAAATATTCATGACAAAGAATATATCAACGTGGACGGTTATTAAATAAACACGTACCTGTATAACCTCCTAATTATAGTTCATGAGAACAGTCTTTTCTCGTCTTCAACGATGATGTTTTGGTATGAAGTAAAATTTTTTCCAGCAACCAAACCTGTAGCCACATTTATAAGCATCAATCAGATATCAGCCGTGTCTGGCCGCTGTGCTCACATCGCTTACCATATATATACACAGGTGCTTACCTTGGACAGCTACTACTCAGACAGAAAAATGAACCATATCCAAATGATATCCAATCACGAACAAACTGTCACATGGATTCCGACTAAAATAGGAACAGAGGTACAGTTTCGCCTTTATTTCTGTCGGATTGTCTTCACCCCCAAACGCGCGAAGAGCCACTGATACATGGGAGAAAATTTCAGTACATTTGGGTTTGTTGGGATTGCGAGAAAAGAAAAAACGAATTTTTCGCATTTTTACTTATTTGATTTGAAAAAAATATGAAAAAGGAAACCTGTAATGGAAAACTTCTTCACAAATTACTTTATCACGATAAATGTAATGAAACAATAGAAAATAAGAACGATGCTTTTAAAAATTTTCTTTCTTTCTAACCAAATACATAGGAGATGAGAAAAAATTAATTTTTTTTTCTATTTTCTTGTTTTTCTTAAATCATTTTCTTTTTTTGTTCTAATCTATCAAATCAAATAGACTTGGGTTTATTTAGATTATAAAAAAGAGAAGAAAAATGTGACAAAGTGTATTTTGAAGAAAATGTGAGAAAAGAAAATTATTTTCTATTACAGTCGAAAACTTGTCATCGACTATTTTTTACAAAAATATAAGGGAACGATGAGAAATGAAAATGGTACTTCATACATTTTATTTTATTTTTAACCAAACACATGATAAAAAGTGATAGAAAATTTAACATTTTTTCTTTTTTTAAAAAATTCTTTAATTTTCCTTTCTTTCCTAATTTATCAAACCAAACCTGCCCAAAATCATCACAAACCAAAGCGTCAAAAACAAGGCACACAATGAAGCGCCAGAAGGCAAGCCAGCGATGACGATTACGTAAAACTGTAGGCGCACACAGTTTATACAAGAGCTCAAACCCTGCAGTGGGATTTTCCAACATACAATGCTTAAAAACAAAGCACCCAATCAACTTCAGCCCGGATGAAGAAGAAAGGGCAAAAGTTGATTTCTAATGGGTCTTCAGACATATGAATTGATTTTTGATGGGCCCTCAACAACGGCCCATACTGTGATGTGTGCCTTGGACGAGTGTGGTATTTGGCTCAACAAATACAACAAACCTCGTAGAAGAACTGTTGCAATTTTTTTGGATTATGAAACGCAGGCCGACCCAGTTGGAGTAGTCTTGTTTTCGACCTTTATCACGCACAATATTGCAGCTCTCAATTCTTTTTGATGCTTTAATCAGGGGAAACAAATAATAATGTTCCCTTTTTTTGTGGGTTTTCCAAAGCATTATAATATTCTACTTTACTAACCCAGATTGGGTGCTTGGGATACACTTATTGATCATTTGTTGTTCAAAAAATGAACAGAACATGAACAGTTCAAATTTGAAGGCTGCCGTTGCCGTCGCACGCCTACTTACCATTTCATACATCCTCCAACAGGCAAAACAGCTCATAATCCCAGCTCCTATTTGACCTTCTGGAATTGATGATGATATATGCCTGCGATATTCATGTAATTGACCTCCTCTTTCCTAAGCACCACGCGCGTTACTCTTAATTCACTAATAGCAAATTTAATGTTTAGTTAAAAATAAATTGAGAAAATGACCAGCTACTATAATAATCCCAATTCTAAGCTCATCAAAATTTCAAAGTTAAAGTTTAAACACATGGGCCTAACCAAAACCATATATTTGTGGGCCGGTAGATTGGCTGAGGTAAGCCGGCCAGACCCACACACATGGGTGAGGATAATAAAGTCATTAGACACATTGTAATAAGGAGATCAGTGTAGGCGGCAATGATCGTAATGACCACAGTTCAAGTTTGCTGGAAGACAACAGGTTACATCTTGATCCGCTCACGTTTAGCTCGTCTTGTGCCAATGGCTAAACAACTCTCTTGTCAATTAATTAATTAAACAATATTGATGGCTGGTGATTAATTAACAAGAGGTTTCACGTAAATCTTTTTAAGTGCTCTTTAGGTATACGGTTGAGACAAAAGGCCTAAATTGGACATATATTATATTTACTGTTAGATGGTTGGATAGAGGGCTATCTCAAATGTATTGTTATAATGAGTATACGTTAATAAATTAAGAAGCTTTTTAAAAAGCAACCATTATTACTCTATCAGCCGAAATATTGATCTACACAATGAATAACGTAGTCATTTTTATTTAAACACCTACACAAAAAATTATTAATATAAATATACGAAGATATGTCGGATCAAATATAAATGCATTTTGTGCTACACATGCCGTTGACGCATTGGAAATGGCAGGAATGCAAGACTCCAGATTGGGTAACACGTGAAGATGAATCAGCTGGACCATACTACTGCATAACAAGGGCAGAAACGACTTTTCGTATCGTAAATAAGTGCGACTACGTAGTTTTTTTATTTGGTAGCGTTTCTTCTATCAACCAAATAAAAAAAACCTCCCTTTTTTTATATCTTTGGGTGATCTTTGTCGTCTTCCACTCAGCTTGTTGATTGATTCTTCTTCTTCACCCCCTCCTCCATCAACTTCCCGCTTCTTGGAGTCCTTTCTGTCGTCACCTCTCCTTCTTCAAAATCTTTGAGGTTTTGTTGGAAAAGTTTTTGTTCGTTTTTTTTTCCATGAGAAAAATTAAGGCTTTTTCATTAGAGGTTTGGTGATGCAGATCAGAGATCCAGCTTCTTTTTGATTTGTTGGGTTTTTGGGGGTTTGTTTTTGCGTTTGTGGTTTGTAGGTTTTGTTGATCAGCCTTGGTCGGTTGTTTTTTCTTCTAGGTTTTCAAACGAGAGGGGGTATTATCTAGTCTTTTCCCTGGTATTACTCCACTCATCCTTTCACTGTTCTTGCTTTTGTTTGAGAAACAGGTGCTTGCATTAATATCTTAGACGTTCCATTTTGTTTGTTTGTTTGTTTGATCCATCTTGTGAAAAAAGAAAAAGAAAAAGAAAAAATTGCTTTCCTTCATTTGCTTGTTTTTGAAGCAACAAACATGGCAGCGGCAGTGAATGTTTACAGGAGTAGCAGCTCTGAGGAGGAGCTCATCAAAGCACTCGAGCCTTTTGTCAATGGTGCTTCTCATCCCTCCTCCACACCTACCCCTTCCTCTTCCTCTTCCTCCTCTTCTTCTTCTTCTTCTTCTTTTGAGCCTTCGAATAATTACTTCTCCATACCTACCATCTACGCTTCCTTCCCTTCCCTCATGGAACCATCTTATTCCTCAGGTGGTTACTCACAAATCAGCGCGCTTGGTCTCAACCAACTCAGCCCCTCCCAAGTCCACCAGATCCAGACCCAGCTCAGCCTCCAACACCATCATACCCCCCAAAGGCAGATGCTTTACCACCAACCAACCCCCAACTGCCTCGCCCCGCGGCCCCTCCCGATGAAGAACGCCACCGCCGGCGTTCCGCCGGCTAAGTCCACCAAGCTCTACCGAGGGGTCCGGCAGCGGCACTGGGGGAAGTGGGTGGCCGAGATCCGCCTCCCCAAGAACCGCAGCCGCCTCTGGCTCGGCACCTTCGACACCGCCGAGGAGGCCGCCCTCGCCTACGACGCCGCCGCCTACAAGCTCCGCGGCGAGTTCGCCCGCCTCAACTTCCCCCACCACCACCTCGGCCACCTCGTCGGGCTCCGGCCGGCTCTCCACTCCGCCGTCGAAGCCAAGCTCGAGGCCATCTGCCGGGCTCTGTTGCCGGCGGTCTCCGGCGGGTCGGGCCCCGGTGCTAAGGCGGGGAAAGGGGAGACCGAGTCGGACGAGTCGTCCGGGTCGTCGCCCGAGTCGGAGGTGAAGTTCGCCGATTTCAGTGAGTCATGGGAGGAGGACTCGGATTTGCAAAGGTGCCCGTCTCTGGAGATTGATTGGGATTCGCTTCTCTCCTGAGATAGCTTTATTTATTTATTGTATTATATGGGTTATTCTATGCTGTATTTTGTTTTATTTTGAGTGTTTGGGTGAAGGAGATCCCTTCTATTTGATGAGGGATTTTGGTCAATAGCTGCTGCAATAGTGTTTTTAAGGAGTTGCAGGGCTACACTGTTTGGAGGGGTGGTCGTGTCGGTGCTGTTGGATAGTGTACTTCTCATGTATGTAGTCGGTCGCCTGCCGAGTTTATGTGCTAGTTTTTCTTGCACAACCGGGTGTTTATTGGCATGCTATTCTAGGTTAGAATGACTTTGTATTTTGTCGTATTTGGTTGATAGTGTACTGTGCCTTACTTTTGGTACCCCGGTTTTACCAGCTTTGGTTTCTTATAACTTACTGGTGTATGGTGCTATGCGTTTACATGTAATCCATTCAACAAGCTCTCTCTACGTATCGGAACCCTGTCTAATGCTCTAAATAAGCGTCACAGCAAATTCTAAATTAGCAAATGCTGTCAACAGGAGCAGGGGGCCACGCATCTCGAGTACGGTAAGACTTTCGCACGTCCAAAGCAAATTAACTATCTCTCATATAAATCAGATCCCAAAGATTTTGTTTCAAAAAATATACGGTCATGGTAAAGATGAGTTAATGAATCAATTTTACCTAATTTGAACCGATTTATTAACGTGGCAAGGGATGGGGTGGGGGAGGACAGGTAGGCGAGGGCGATGATGGGGGTGGAGAGACCGATTAGGGGGCAGCGGGGGTGGGCGACAACATGGGGGAGGCAAGGGCGATGATGGGGGTAGAGAGACCAATTAGGGTGACGACATACGGGGCGGAACGGGGGGGGGCATGGGAGACGGGCAGGGCGGGGAGGGGGGATTGAGAGGGGCATGGAAGACAAGCAGGGCAGGGGGATTAGGGCAGATTAGGTGGGGGTTACAACATAGCAGTCACTGAGGGTGCTGTTGTCTACTGAGGGTGCTGTTCGCAGGGGTGAAGGAGAGGAGCACGTTAGTAATTAGGAGAGAGAATCAGAGGAAAGAAGTGGTAGGTGACATTCTGTTTGACTCGTTTTCAAGTTAAAAATAATAATTAATTTTAAATAATAAAAAAATTAAAAAAATATAAAAAAATATTATAAAATATAATATATACGGTAACATCAAAATAATATATTATATAATTAATAGTTCATAAATTTTGATCGATTTAAGTAAACAGGTTCTTATTTAATTTTTAATAAATTAATTTAATTAAATAACTCTCTCTCAATCTAATTGAATATCTTATATATATTTTTTCAATTATGGTCGAGATCTAAAAGAGTTACGACAAACAATTGATGGGACCGCGAGGTGCGAAATGCTTGCCCAAAATCTCCGCGGCAGGGATGGGGCATTCTCCTTTGGAGTCAGAAAACATTGAACATGTAACGCAGTGAGGAGAACACTTGGAGAGAGTGGAATGCCGTGAGGGTGCCATGCATCCCGCTTTATTTAGAAAGAAAAAGCCACGCCGAACTTGTTATATATCTATCATCTACGGTTTCCCAAGCAAGTTAAGCTAAGCAGTAATATCTTATTCAAATTATTTTTTATTTATTTAAAATCATCTTTACAACTTAAACAACCTTCTGAAGACCGTCATAATTGAAGGCCTTCATCTCCTCCGTGCCTTCAACGTTTTCTCTGCTCCACTTCGTCTCTCTCCAATTGACAATTATTCCAATTCGGTCCACTGGGGAGGGCACCGACGGCCCAGTGGAAGACAAAAGCAGCTTCGTCATTGAGGGGTCCAAAGGACAAAAATCTTCCCACTTAACTAAATAATGAAATCTCAAGACAAAAAAGATGGGAATCTCCTCCTGGTTAAGGAAAGGAAATTAGCCACACCGAATATGACCCTATTTGTTTGTGTTAATAGGTGGGAACGCGAGGCCCTCTCCTTGCTTTTCCCATCTTCTAAGATAAAGAAAATTTGAAGTCCCTGTGCAGCTACAAACCCCACTCAACACCCCCAAAAATGCTCCTTTATTTTCTGTAGCTCACATTTGCGCGAAACGCAACTCCGAGAGCCTATTTTGTAGTCTAGCCCAGTCCATGGAGTCCGGCCTTTTTTTCACAAATTTTAGTTGATAAAAACAAAATGAACAAGTGGCTTGCTTTTGTAAGGGTACACCAGGGTTGGCAAGGCAAGTCAAAGACGAATTTGGTCGTCGTGGGCTACAGCTTTCCCTCTTTTACACTTCATGATGTTAAACATTTACAGCTTTCCTGTTGGGATGTAGCACACGAGATTGGAATGCCTACTTTTTAATAGTTTTCATTTACTTATAGATCAAGATCTGTTGCACGGCGTGGTTGGATTAGAAAGCAAGAAAACGGATTTCTTTTTTTTGTTGAAAAGAAAACGGATCTCTTTTCAGAGGTTCTCATCAGGAAGTTGTAATAAAAGAAAAATAGTAACACGCTAGATTACAACAAGAAACTAAACTACAACTAGATCGGCTTTACCTATCAAAGATCTGTTTTTTGGCTGATTTCATTCCTCAACCTGTCATCGGATTCTACTTTTGCTTGAAGAAAAAAAACTCTCATAGGTTTCCTTCAAAGAGAAACCACAGAATCTGATCCACCTTGAATGACTTTACATAAATAAAGTGTTAAAAAAATTATACTGCCTGTTTGACCTCTCCCCAAAAAAGGAATAACCTCTATCCACATATCCACAAGATGCTGCTGGCATAGATAATCACACAATTTTCAATGCATAAATACCAACTCATAGATATTTGGTAATGGACAAAACCCTTTTGAGCTATAAATATTCTTACACGCTTGCTTGGCAGCAGTCCACCCAAACCTTGGTAGTGCGGCAGCCCTGATTTACCCATCACTAAAACTGGCCAGTCTCTTGCCAAAAAACTCTTCACCTCTGCAGCCATCACAGTGCAAGGAGCACAAAAGAAATCAACTGAATTTTCCAATTTCCATTTTCTTATTAATGGCTCTTTGTCCATGGTATATGAAAGAATCCAAGATCCCAGATACAGTAAAAATGCCTGCAACAAATTATTTAAAATCAGCCTCCAAGTTAAGAATTGATACTTACAAACTGCCCTTGGATAAAACCTCATCAAACTATTCCTATAGAACTGGGCAACACACCCAATTGATTATAACTTGGTGTAATCAACAATTATCAAATTCCCAGATCATGTTGCATAATCCAACAAAAAGATGTTCATATTCAAGAATTAAAACACCCCTTCTGCATCTGCACTATATTCAAACATGTGAATTGTTGTTTTTGTTTTGTCACAAGTAAGAAAAATCGGAATTCCCAAGACGATTAAAATGCATGATTATTTTATGCTCCGATTGCGTGGTATCATGTATTCTACCTGCCAACATATTACAGTGATCTCCATTATAATTTCAAAATTGATCATAAACAAGCTAGGAACATCATAACTTCCAAAATATTTGAGATGAAGTTTGAAGATTTAACATCGTCATCATCATATAACTTCCAATTTTTTTTTTTGGCATCAAGAGATGATAGCTGATTGCAGTGGAATATAAGGAAATAATTATGATAGCACATTTTGTATGGCAGTATTTTATAAATTGTATTGGTTTTTTCTCTTTTAAAGTGCAGGAAGGCATCTCTTTTTCATAGCTCCTAAATTTTCAATTAATACTTCTTAAATGATCGCTTCTCTTGCCATAGTATCTTAAACGCAAACATGTGAACTTCAAATTTAAACTACATTACAAAGATAGTGAGAATGTTTGTATCTTTATAAATAATATTTATCAAATGGAGGTATCAGTATTAAGGTCAGATAATGAAAAGAACACCAAAAAATAATGGTGACCATGTCGCAAACAAAAAAGAAAAAAAGTCAAAAGAAAAATGTAAAATGACTTGAGAGTGAAGAAAGTTACCACCAACTATTGCACAAACATTTGTCAGAAAATGCAAAAATGACACATTTTGCTCTGTGAAGGTCACCTGAAATGACATTCAAATTCAACAAATGCAGAAACACGTAAAAAACATTGATGATAAAGATGATAAAAGAAGTGACAACTTCTCATATTAGTAACTACACTATGCTTGACATACTGAACAAAAGTCAATTTACCTTTATAGGTGAAAGATCATAGAAGAAAAATACTCCAGGGATTGATTGAACACGACCAAGCTCAGCCCCCTTGAAGTGTTCAGTAACAGAAAACTGCAGGTGTATATGGTTTTCATGCCAAACAAGTCTTATTCAATATAGGTTTTAGGAGTGACAGAATAATTAGAATATATATTAACAAGATGTTACTTAAGATACTAATAAGGCGTCGAAAATATATTAACAAGATAACAAATAATGGACATACATGAAACTAAATAACCAAGTCTGACTCTGACTCAGCTCAATTGGTTTGTTTCGGCCCAAAATTTTATATACATACTAGCATAAAGCACAATTTACTCTAGCACAAGAGTTTGGCTGGCAAAGCCCTGTTCAAATCCAAGACTGATCGAGTCCGTTGGCAGCACCATGGTCAGAGAACTTATGAGTGAGTGTGGCAGAGGGAGATGTAGACACTAATATATAGAATGCTCTACTTTATCTATCCAGTTTAGATGGAAAAGCTCTCCTCAAATCCAAGATTGCTTTAGTCACTGACAGCACTACATCTAAGTGATATGTAAGTGAGTGCATAAGAGATAAGAGGGAGGGAGGATTCAAGTTGAAGAACATACACAGTACGAGTCTATGAGTCAGATGAAAAAAAATTGACATGTCATAATATAGGCATGACCCAAACTATACAATACAATGGAAAAGGAGAGTGATCACTCATGATAAGCAGCAGCAGCAGTGAAGAAATAAAGAAGGAAAGCACAGTTTTGACTTAAAACATTTTGGATGTCCTACTGTCAAGAAATCTAAGCTAAGAAAATTTCCATCTGCACATCATGCAAAGGGTATCAACATGCCTCGTCCCATTACAGGATTCTATATTTGCATGCTCATGGCAACTACCCATTCTAAGAAATAACACACAACAGAAAATTGACTTATGAGTTCTGATAGTACCTGATTGGACTGAATTGTGTGCCCGTTTATGTCAGTATACACTGTTGGAACGACCTACAAACAAAATACTGTCAGTAACTATCTTGACTCTAGGAAAGAAAAGACATCTTCTACAGAAATTCACATATACAACCTTGATGAAATACTGATACATGCCATAAGGGGTATGTTGCGTCCACTCCACCCTGAACGTGCATGCATAGTTTTATTAGATTTAACTTAGTCAATAATCTCCATCTTCGTAAAATATTGTACGGAACCATACCCATCAAGAGGATTGACAACCCCAGGAAAATAGTCTCCAAATGTTAACCTATTAATTCTGTGGCTCACCTAAAAATTGAGCGAAAGAAAGCAACTTCAGCAACTGTACAAATACATTCATTTTTTTCTAAAAGAAAAAAGCAAAAAAAGCCAAAAAAAGAGAAGAAGAAGAAAAGAAAGAAAGAAAGAAAGAAGGAGAACTAGGATACATTAAAACTGTCTTTTTTAAACACCAGCAGATCGTGAACATGGACATTTGATTGCTGGAAACTTTTGCCAGGAGCAAAGTGAAAATTTCCTCCAACTTTATTAACTTCTAAGAATCCATAAATGTTGCACCCTTCGCCCTCTTCCTCTTTGATTCTTTCAAGAAATCCTTCCCTTTTACACTAGTAATATGGACAACATTACCATGTCAGATGCACCCAAATATATAACCCAAACAAGCAGCAGGTTTTGGATAAAAACCTGGTCTATAAGATCAGGATCTGAGAGCCCCCAACCCTTCTTCCGATATGCTTCACGGACTTCCTCACATGAGTTGCAGCAATCTTCATCTGACTATCAAGGAACTTTAGATTAGATATAGCAAATAATAAAAAGGAGATACTAAACTCCCAAACTTTCAAAATCATGAATGAAGCAACTTGCTGTCTGAAATATGAGAACACACCATTTCTGCACCATAACAGGACCCACAGTATGACTCATTGTGCTCAAGTCTACCACCGTGTCTCTGCAATGGTCTCTCAATCTGCAGGCAATGAATCAGAAACACTGTTCTAGAGCTACTGAACAAGAAAACGATATTAAATAAAGTCATAAAGCAATTCTAGGTTTTTTTTAAAGAAAAAATACAGCTCCATACAATACATATATGTATCTACAAAAAAATTTCTTGTTGAATCAAAACTTTTTGCTTTTGCCAAAAATATGTAACATGAAAATTTTCACTAACTGTGCTATTCATCATGCTATAATAAACCACTTTCAGAATCTAAAATCATCATACCTATTACTCATACTATGCAGAATATCCTGAACCGGGCCATCAAGTTAATTAATTTTCTTCCCTTTCAAATCATTCTAATTAACCTGAGATATCCACTATCAAACTTCTTTATGAAGAGCAATTCTACTCTGTTGTCTGTTCCTCTCATGCTTACTTTAGAAAAATTTCGAATGTGAATAAACAACTAAAATGCACATTATATCAAAATAAAACATTCTAACTCCACAACATAATCAAGAGCACCGACCTTTGGGGAACCAATTCCATCTGACCTCGTCTCAATTACAATACCATGGGCGTTTATTCTCTTCTTGATAATATCATGTCTCTGAAAACGAGACAAGGACATGTTCATCAAATATATTGAAATGAACAAAATCACTAGGTAAAAAATTTTATACATAGAAAAGTAGTTGTTCATATTTTAAGATATTGCGCTATCAATTTGTAGCAACATACAACATCAAGATGCTGCTCTCCACTGATGTCCATGGCATCAAGACTGAGGATGGAACAAGGAAGGGCAGGGAAAGTAACATCAAACTGCACTTGCAAAGAAGGAGAGATCAAATAAATTACAAAAATCATCAAGCTGAACTCAGCAGGAAAAGAAAAAATCCCACAGATACCACAAATAACTTTATGAAAGGTGAAAATTTATTTTCCAGCCTCAAGGTTCAGTCTCAGACAAAAAACTGAACACAGTAAAATTCTTACATTAATACGAAGTGTCTCTCCTCTTGATGTATCTACCACGAGTTTTGTTTCTGTAACTGCAAGCATATAAAGCCCTGCATTGTGGTCCTAACTCTCATAAATTGGCAAAGTAGAAATCAAAATAAGAAACGTGAATGAGGGTAAAATTCAAGAGACCAAGACTAAGGACCATGCACTTGCATGCCTTGTTAGGATTAGTCCACCACCCCAAAAACCAAAAGTCTTGAAATATTAAAAAACAATTTCTATCACGTACAAAGTCATTGGCAATTGAAAAACCTGTCAAACATTGCACACTACTGTATACAATTAAGTTATGGAGGAGTTTGAATCATTCTACCGTTAATATTAACATCCAGATGAACAATTGTGAGCCTTTGGTCCACAGAATTCACCTTTTGTCTACGTTAATGGCTAGAAATTTTCTACTGCATCAGAGATATCTATACTGATTCGGTAAAACTCTAAAGAAGCATTTGGTGCAATATTAATGATTCACAACACACAAAATCTGTAGCTTTTCCATTCATGATCCCATCTTTCGTGGAATCAAATCCTTTTTTTACCGGACAAAAATATGTGGAGTTCAGCATGGATGGACGTATGGGAGAACATTCTCTCCCTTATATTTTTACCAGCATTCGGCACTGGGTCATTCATACTGATACTAGGTTCTACGAAAAATTTTGTCCCAGAATGTCTCCGAAATTCTCCATTAAGGCGAAAAGACCCAAGCTTTCACTTCAAAAGTCTACATTCTTACCTAAATTATGCAACTAGAATCAAATTCCCCTTTACCGACCACATTTGAAAACTTAGCATCACGTAGATCAATCGGGGATCAATCAACAAGCCACTAAATTCACATCCAGTTGAGCATAAAAAAAAATCAAACAATTAAAGAAATCGGAATTAGAAAAAGATGGGATTTTGACGACTGACGGAGCTCCGAGAGGAAGAGGAGGAGCATGATGAGGGAGGAAGCGAGGGTGATGACACCGCCGGAGAGCGTCCGCTTGTAGAAATCCTCATTGATTTTGGGGTAGGCGTCCAAGCTTCGCAGCTTGTGAAACATCCCGCTCATCGATCTGCGTCACCTCCACCCAAGCCCACCACCGCCGAGACCGCCGCCGATGCCGTCGCCGCAGAGAGGAAGCGATGGCCGGGAAAGATGAGTCTCGGATAGTCGTCACCGGAGAAGACGAGTTGACGCGAGTTTCGGCCGCCCACCGATTCCTCGCTGCTCGATGATGTGTCAAAAAGGGTAGGGGCTAATGGGCCGAGTTGGGCCCACTAATAAAGGGCCTTATTTCGGCCCACTAATAAGCGGGCCTTGTTTCGGCCCACTAATGACGGTCTTATTTCGGCCCCACTAATGACGGGCCTTGTTTCGGCCCATTATTGATGGGCCCTAAACAATTTGATCCCACCTGAACTCCTTGGTTGTACACCTGATGGCAGCCAATTTGTACATTGACAAGTCAGAACCTCCCCCATCCAGATGCATGGATGAGTCCTTGGGCATTTGGCCATGTTGGCCACCCACTTTCTAGTTGATCCCCCAAGATCTCCATTAAAAATAATATTCTATTTAAGTCCAAAATAATGACTTTTTGTGTTTATTTAATCTCTCTCCTTTTCACTCCAAACAGTTGTGATTGGTAAACTCGTACTAGATTGGTAAAAAAATGACAGTCGCTAAATTTGAGGGGAAATGGTGAGAAATGTCATTCACACAGAATGTGTTACTCATAAAATACAAGCTACATTCCTAAATTTATAATTTTTAAGCCCAAAGAAAATTGCATCTGACGGAGATCACCGTGTTTATATTCCTTGACAAAAACGTCGCTAATTCTTCCAACTCACAGAGAGAGATTAATCTTTGAGACTATATTAGGTACAACGGAAGTTCGGAATTTATTCGGGCCCCCATTCAGCTCACTCTTTAAATAAAAGCCCACGAATCTTCAGCAAAATTCGTTGGGCAGAAAATTAAAAGCCCACTCCAATACTGTTGCGTTTTGACTTGGAGTCGAAAACAAACTTATGAATCTTAGAGTATTACATGCTGTCTAACAGAATAATCATCTTCCACTAGGAGTATTAGGCTCTGCCTCAATTGGGTCCACCAAAACATGGCCATTATCGTTCATAAAAAAAACATGGCCATTATATATATAACACATACAATATAGCGAGGATCAATGACGCAGTGCCTGATGTCAAGAAAGGATTGAATAATGCGCAGTTCTAGAAACAAGCCTATAAAGTGAAGGCCTGATATTTACAAGTCCTAATCTCAGTTGCTAACACACGCAACGCAACCATAAATCTTGACCTAAATTTTTTTTCCCCCAACAACTTCAACATTGCTTTTTATAGTTTGATTAACTTTGGTGAACTTCTCAGTTCTAACTACTTTTTTGGGGGGCGACATTTGACTGGGAACTTTCACAACATGTGCAGCAGCAATTGTGCATCAGGGAGCTGAAAACCTCACACCTTTCGGGCAATATATGTGTCTGATCATTATTTAACATTAATGGTGATAATAACCAATGCCAAGATGCGGTTAGGTTTAACATTATTATACAGGGAAATGATATGTGTAGTCTATATATGAAACACCTTTTCAAAATCTAGGTTTAATTCATTTCATGTATATATATTTCCTTGGCAATGGAACAAATTTTTATGCTCATGAACTAGCTCAAGAACAGGATCTGGGACATTCATACTTGGGTGAGTGACCGAGAAATTCTACTCGTATGTCGATAGCATCACAGTTGTAGGAATCAATTATCACTCAATTCTCCTTGTATATACGATGAATCCTAATTAATTGGTTTAGAAGATTTTCATCGAGCTGGTGATTAAATCATACGATGATCATCATAATTGCTTATCATAAAATTTCTTATCAATGGTATACAGTATCTAGATAATGAGGGGCCTGGCAGGACGGCTAGCCGACTAATATCCAAACATGAGGACGATTAGTGAAAAAGGATATAAAGGATGACTAGCTCTAGCAAGTGATCATCACTTGCAATCAACCAAAAGGAGACAGTATTACATGTCAAAAGGCAAATTATGCTTCTCTTGGTATCCATCTAAAGTAAGTAGGTGATTTTTCGGCGTGATAGAAGTTGGATAGAAGGATAATATAATGATTTCGACTATTTAAATAAGTATTTATGATCAGAGACAACACGCATCTGCTTGATATATCCATCACATGATAAGCTTGGACTCAACCTTTGAAACCTTTTTTCGCATCCATCTTTCCACATCTTACTCCACCTTACCGACTAGAGCTTCCACAGGGAGCTCTTAAAACGGACAAAAAGGAAAGGTTATCCAATGACTTATCCTATAGCATATATATGTGCATATATACCAACGAAAAATGAAACACATGGGTGGCTTTATCTTGCCTCATCACGTTGAAGTGACCCTAGAGAAATTTGGAATCAAAATAGTGTGAAGTAGAATTGGAAGTGTTGTCTTGTGACCCCATCTTGATCAATCTTGGCCAATGGGAAAGATATTATAAGCATTTGTGAGGTAAAGAGATATGGAGATTTGGTACGAAAAGATAAGTTTAGAATTGCACGCGGCATTTGGCGAAGGTGATCTTCATTCTTCTCCACTAACGCAAGTAGGAAGAATTCAAATCATATTGAACTTTGAATATAGCACTTCTGTGTGCTTGGTAGTTGGCTCCTGTTGGTTGGCTTCGATCTAAGTATATATTAAGAAAGAAAGGTCACATTTAAACAGTTCTAGAAGCTCTCCAAGATAATTAGATGAGACCCTTAATTTATTTCCTGGAATCAGGATGAATGTTGAATCTTCCATTCATTTTCTATATAACGTACCTCCATCATGAGAAACTTCCATTCATTTTCTCGGTAACCATATATTTTAATTTTATCTATTCAAGTATCTTCCACACAGCTATCTCATATTTCAATTGGAAATTGTCATGGTATATCCGATGTTCCGTATGTTCTCTACATTTTTTCGATATCAAATGGAAGAAGAAGAAGAAGAAGAAGAAGAAGAATGGTATCTACGACTATGTCATTTGATTTTCCGCTGGTACCTATTTACTTTCAGTTCTCATATTTCAATTGCTATGCTGACGGCAATTGCAATATTTAAGTATGCATGACGTGATGAGAACTTGATATTCTTCACGGCATCTGTTCGTGTACGTAATATTTGCATCTGTTCGGTCACCTTAGGGCCTCCATGATTAATATATAATCTTATTTATCGAGTAATTTCAGCTTTAACAAGCTTTATTAATAAAAAGCGACTAACATCTATTGATTAACTATGCATGATGAGTAATCAACATAGTTAG
This sequence comes from Piper betle, assembly GCA_033002965.1. Lineage (NCBI taxonomy): Eukaryota > Viridiplantae > Streptophyta > Magnoliopsida > Piperales > Piperaceae > Piper > Piper betle. The sequence goes on along the minus strand of JAURVB010013670.1, from coordinate 123,667 downwards.
AATAATATATTTAGAATCAGGAAGTTGCTCAGATTTTAACGAGTGTTCTCGATTTGAAACATCCAAGAAACCACGCACAAGTTGGCTAAGAAAGAAACAAATAATTGATGAAAAGAGGAAGAATATATCATTGGAAAAAGCTATAGCCACATCTTTCTTTATTTCAATTATCTTTATAATGCAACTTTTCATCCCCTTTTTCGCGAGCAATTATCTTTGCCGACCTTGGGAACCATGCATATTGGCCTTATATATAACATTTTTCAAACAAGCCTAGCTATTTAAACAACTGCACTAGCTAGGACTCGAATATTAACACAACCTGTATAAATCATGTTGCCGCTGCAGGGAGGTGGTCTCGGGGAGAAAGAGGCAAGAAAGAAGCCCGTCTAATGCAAGGAGATAGACTGTTCATAGGCATATATTAATCATCATGCATACAATTAATTTTTCATAGTTACAAATAATTTAATCCGAGATTAGTACTGGCAGTTGATTTTATGGCTAATGATAAAGTGCTCATTTTTGGTAATGATTAGAATTATGGATAAAATTTGTAGGCAAACACCAAACTTGCATGCGTGCAATTAGGATATCAAGAGCGTACGTGGTAACAAAAACAATCCCTTTACACTTGTACAAAGATTTTTTTATTCAAAACTTCTATAAAGACTTTGATCTTTACATTTACCAATGTTGCTTAACTAAAAATGTAGATATATGTCTATACACCATGCACGTAAAGTGCTATGTACCTGAAAATTACTAAATATTATTTGGCCCCCACATTTCAATCCCACATCGGGGTAAGACGTTCGAAGAATAAAAAAAAAGAATTTTCTTTTGGTCTCTGCCTTTTTTAGTTTTAAAAAATTTAACTTATTTTATTTTAAAGAAATCAGCAAGTGTACAACAATTATCTTTGACGCTTTTTTCCTAAAAAGGGGCTAGCAGTTTAGAAAATCACAATTAGGGTTGGTTCTAAGGAAATTGATCAGGCTCGTTGAAAGGGACGTGGAAGGAAGATCAATGTCGCGGGGACCACACTAAGGAAGGCAAGTGTTGGGTGGTCCCGGGTGAGTCACCTGGGGCAGAACGAGTCGTCAACAAGTGGAGACAATCGTGTACGTGTCGGCTAGCTTCCCCATTTGGCATTAACCTCCTGGAAGAGCAGGTACCTATCCATTTGCCGTTTTCCCATTACGCCACAAATGGTCAGTCACAAATATCGAAAATCCAAGCACAGAATCATTTTTACCGACGCCATTTTGGGGGCGCTTTTCTGCACGCCCGAGTGTCTGAAAGACGCGTGGCCGTCCGCTGATTTTTGAAAAATCGATGCAAGACGGGAGTGAATAACAAAACGGACGTCTGTAAACGATAAGTTAACCCCTTCTCTCCCACCTGGGATCCAAATGAGAGTGCTTTTATCATCTCTGTAGTTGTTTTCTTACCCTGAAATGAGAACCTCTCCTCCTCTACTGCTATCGCCTTGCCCACCAGTTGCTCCGACCTGTCCACCTTTGCAAGCTTCCTATGCAAAGCAATGCCAACTTTGCTACTCCAAACTCCCTCCGCCTTGTTGCCGTCGACTCCCTCTACTATTCTGACGCCCTATGCCTCCTCTCCTCCCCTCATCGTCTATCTCCCCAGCCCTTCTCCTCCCACAATGATGTCCTTCTATTTGCAAGATCTCCTTACTCATCTTTTTTATATCTATCTTGCTTTAATCCTACTAGGCACCCCTTAGCTACCTTCGCCATAGCTGACCTCTTTATAATTGGAGTGAAAATGAAGTTTTGCCGAGATAGGCCATTAGATTGCTTCAATCAATGGTTGCCCGGCAATTTATAAATATTATTTGTGTATTTGCCCTATTTGTAAATCAATGGCCGGCGGTGGCTATATTTCATTCCAAAATTTACCTTAAATATGAATAGTTTTACTCTTAATATTTTGTGTGGGCACATTTACCTAAATAAAATTTTATGATACTAAAACAAATTCGTTGTAGCATTTGTATAATTGGTTAAATCTTATTACTTAACAGTTATCAACTTATTTATTACAATTAAATTTTTAAACACTCACAATTAAAAATTTTAATTCAATCATGAAAGTGCTATAGCAAGTTTGTTGTAGGAAATACTTGCTTCAACAAATCCATGGCCTTGAATATTTTCCATTTTTAACTATAAACAATGGTATTAAGTTTGAACATTTCATGTTGTGGGTTTTTAAAAGTACAAGAAATCATAGAATATATATTTATGTAATCATGAATAGTTGGATTAAGTTTGAATATGTCTCCTGCTCAAACATTGGGCGTATAAAGTTAGAAACACTGAATAATATCTTCTATTAATTGTGAATAAATGAGTGAATTATGAATATGTCACACATTCATAGTATTCATGATTGAGTATAATATATTTGTAGTTCATGACAATAATGGGCAATGTTACTGTGAATAGTTGTATTATTTTATAAATATTTATTTACTTTAATCTCAATTCTTGTATGCTATTTTAACATCATACAATGCATATTTGCAGGAAGGGTGATTGGGTGAATATTTGTGTTGGCTTTTTAAATAAAAGAATTAGGAAAAATGTCCCATCATAAGCACCTATACCAGATAAATTTAATTTTATACAAAACTCTTATTATTTGAGATGTATGATAATGATTTAATATCTTAAATATAGACCGTAATTGACTTTAAATAAATATTCTATTTAAATGAATAGATATGTTATAATTATTTAATTTTTTTATTATATGTTTTGAAGACAATTAGACAGACTCTTATTAATAATAAGTTAAAAATTAAGGTTTGCCAAGTTTGAACTCATGACCTTCCACCGTAAAATATATATTTATTATATTTTTTAATATTTTTATTATATTTTAATTATCTAATTCTCCTATTTTTAATCTCAAACTACTATTGAGACCCCTTTTTATTAATACTAGCCAAGATACCCACACAATGTGCAGGCATTGTATAAGTTAATTCATTGAAAAAATATTTTAAAGGAAAAAAAGATAAAAAATAATAGTGGAAAATATAATGGTTTTGTATATATATATGGTACGCATGTATTTAAAAAATAATTTTGTGATTTGATGGACTTATTATTTGTTTCAATCTTAGTTTTATTGTTAATAGAAGATTTATTATTATTTTTGGAGAAAGTTTATTGGTAACAAACCTACAATTAGTTTTGTTGTTAGTTAGAAAATTTATTATTATTTTTTGAAATAATTTATTGATAAAAAATCTACAATTAAGGTGGTGTTGGAAACCTTCCCTGCTTTAAAAGAAAAGGTAGATGTGGTCTTGTTGTGGACCAAAAGAATGGTCAAGAATATATTTCAAATAAAAGTAAAATGTGATCTTTTTGTAGATCAAAAGAATCAAGAAGGCAAGATATTATATTTCCAAATGTTGATAAGAATGAATATCTAGTGTTGGACATTATATTTTGATAGCAAATGATAACACCCCTTACATTAAATATAGAAGAATATAACATTGTTCCATTCACGGTAAATATATGCCGTAATAGTGGATATAGAATAACATTATTTTACCCGCTTTCAATATATGAATTACATGCCTTAAACAATGACAAGAATCTCATCTTAATCCAGTAAAAATGTATAAATATTTTTTATTCACATTCTAGACAACCTTAACGGTGGATGCAAAAGTGTTGAATATTTCCTTCTAAAAATAATTTAGCAACATAATCAGTCGTACAATAAATCAATGACAATTTTTCCTAAAAATAGTTTTCTTTTACAAAGTCATCTTCATATGAACAATATGAACATGGCTGATTTCAATAGTCTCTGGCACCTAAAAACAGTTGCGCCCACCGGAGATAGCCCGACGATAGAACCCGCCATATGCCCGTCCATGAATAGCTCCCCACCAACTTGCCAGGCCTCAGTTCAACCTCACTAAAGAATGTAGAGACGACGGTGGAGCTGCTAGGGATGGAAAGGTGAATCATTTCGAAGACGATGGGGCAACGACTTCGACAGGGTGGATAACGGGGAATCCAAAAAGGGCCTCTTGGAAGAGAGGGAAAAAATAGAGAACGAGGATCGGATGACCTAGTATGATCGAGTAAGGTTGGTTACTGCTACCGGTACTCCCTACCAGGAGTGATCGAGCAGTAGTACTGAGAGTCCAGGAGTTGATGGTCAAGCATTGGGTCGGGTCTGAGCATGGCTATGGGCAGTACCTTGTTGAGTTTCGGCGGAGTGAGGTTACAGAACTAAGTGTACCGAGAATTAAGTCTTGGGAGTACTGGATTTGGTGACCAAGCATTGCTAAGCGCTTGCATGAGAGTGCTAGGTGTGACCGGGCATTGGATACCAGGATACGGGGATTTTGTTGAGGTTTTTAAATTGCACTTGGAATCATAGTAGTAGCACAATTAACGGTAATCTCACCCGAGTTGTGTATTGGTGACTGTGATTTTCTTAGACAACTTGGACACGGTCAAATTTTCAAGGAGGAAGTTTTGGTGGACACGACGGCATGATGGAGACGGATTTTGAGGTGGACTAAGATTTGTGACCGAGATACTTGTGGTGGAGAGAGGCCAAGCCCTAACCCTAAAAGTGGATTGGGTACTAGGGTTTAGGTTCCTATAGCTTTAGCGAGCTTTCCCGAGCCAATGGGCTCAACCACATGACCATGATGCACTATGGAAGAGTTCAAACCAGGCTGGAGACATGAACAACGCAGTGAGGAAAGTTAGAGTGGATTCTACTAGCTTTTTATTGGTTGGCTTGATGGATTATAACAAAACCCTTGTTGGGCTATACTTAAGAGGGCTAATCATGGAGACTTGGACATGGCTTTTCTAGAGGGGATTTTTAGAGAAGAAAACAAGGGAGGTGACAAGCTTTGATTAAGGAAGTAGACAACTTGAAGTTGTCATGACCAATTGTTCATATCGAGGGATTGGAACTTTGGATGTGGTGTTGCTTGCTTGGATCAAGGTATCTTTGTATTGTACGACCTGCTTACTATTTTTATTACATGCTTGGTGATTGAAATTGTGAGTAAATAAGTTTATTTTAGGGAAGACGACTTGGAGTTATAATTGTGAGGACATTGTGAGTAAAGATTGTTTATTGTCTTCGTGTTTTTTTATTAGGAGAGGCTTAGTTGTAGAGTTTGAATGTCCATGACTTAACAAGTATCCAAGGGAATTTAGTGCTTGTAAATACTACTATAATACTATATATTAGTGATGAATACATTATACATCTTCTAACATTTTATTAATAAAGTAAGTTTGTTCTTGTGATATATATTAACTATGGGTAATGGATAGTCAATTCATTGAATGCTGGCGATTATTTGGTCTGTCTCAACTGTTCAACATCACCGGCTGAATCGTCGGCATCAAGCGGCTAAGAATGTAACAGCCAGCCTCTTCCTTTCCCTCAAGAATCCCACTTACAAAACTGCTCGCCGTGCAGAGAATATTTTGTGTAGTTAGTAAAGACACTTACTAGAGACGTATAAGATCGATGTAGACACAAGGTGGTCCGCATTCTTAGTTGCCCGACAATTATGCAATTCCAATCTTTCGATCCAACCATTTCGTGTCCTCCTATCGGCCTCTTTGCTTATCTAAAGCAACCTTATATTGACTTTACTGACAAAACTAGTCCACGGTGCTGGTGCGGAGCTGTGAAGTTGGGCCACGGCGAATGTGGTCCTTGAGGTTCTATAATTGCACCTATTGTAAAAGCCTCTACTTTGCCTTTGGTGGGGCTCTTGGCTAGGTACCAAGTGCCTTCTTTTTGCCGATATGGTTTGCAATCAACAGCTCCCTGCTCCACCCAAAACATACCCACAGGGGTCCCCGAGCTCGCCCTGATGTCGAACTTTATGCTGATCATGGTTGTCCAGTTACCAATTTCACCAAATTAGGACTCTTTCGCATTTCCTGTACAAATTATCGAGGCCTTTGCCATATGTACAAATAGGGGTGTAAACAAGCTAAACCTGTTCACAATCATTTTATATTTAACTCGATTTGGCTTGAACTCGTACTCGAAAAACTACTCGGTTCAAAATGAATAGCTTGTTGAACAACAAATATAGCTTGAAGTAAGGAGTGTTCGGCTTGACTTAGCTCGAAACTTGAGCTCGATGTATTCAAATTCAAAAAAAATTGGTTTGACTTGATTCATCAATATTATTGAGGCCACATTAAACTTATATAGTGTTAAAGAAATACTTGGCTTGCCAATATAAGTCAAGCACGAGCTAAATACAAGCATTCGCTTGGCTCGAAAAAATATCGAGCCAAACACGAGCCAAATCCAAACAACATGAATTTTGAACGAGTTCGGCTTGACCCATAATACATTAAAACTTGTCAAGCACTCAAACAAGCTCAAATATGCTTACCAAAAATTACGTCGAATTTAAAAATATCCTTGCTTGGCTCATCTCATTTACACCCCTATGTACAAATTCTTTGGCTAGGTTTAAAATTCAAATACACAAACTTTACTCAAAAAAAAAAACACGCGCACACAAACTTAAAAGGTTAGGCAATAAACACACATATTGTTGTTGAAAAATAAATTAATTATAAGAAATACATACCTTATAATAAAATAAGATCGAAAATATTTTCACAAATACGTAAAAGGCTTTTCACATATGAAAGAGATATATAATTTACATATTAAATCCCAAATTGAGAACTCTTTGTATGTTGAACTTGGCCAGCCAACAAACCCCGTTGAAGGGACACTAATTTATAATTGAAATACTACAAACCAATAAGGAAATTGCAACTCTGGAGTTTGGTATATTCTCCCGATCTCAGGCCTATCTACTAACTTTTGCTAATTCCTAAATTGGAAAAAGAGCGCACCATGCATGCACCTAGTTCCCAATATAGGATATGCTAAGGTGTACCTTATATTTCCTACGATACATACACGTATATTATTTCCAAGAGCAAAAGGCTTTATAAATTTAATCTGTTCACCAACAATAGCTTTCACTTCAATCATTTCAGACCATATAAACAATATTTAATATTTTAATATTTCATGAATATCAAATTCAATGTTTTTGATGAATACTTTCTAAAGATTAGAAAGGTCGACCGCTTTTATCAAAAAGTGAATAGAGTAAATTATTTTCACTTCGGCGGAAGAAAAAGAAAGGTGATACACGGGGGACGGTCAAATTTATGGTTTATGAATCCTGCTGTTGTTCAGCATTTTTACTTTCGAGTCTGAACTATAGGTGCAAAAATTGGCCACGTGGAATCGGCCCATTTAACAAGGCTCGGTTAAAAACCCTGCCAAATCAAGGCAAACTCATTTTGTGGAGAAAACGGGTCGCAAATCAGCCGATTTGAATTGATCCAAGCTAATTTTTGCACCGAGTTAGCAAGGGCCAGGATCGGTCGACTTGGTTTACATTGCCCCAGGGGAAATCCGAAACCAAAATCCTTGGCTTTCATTTCCCGTCAGTCCTCCACGTGCTCCATGTCGCCAACACCCACCCTAACACTTCGACCACCACTGGAGTCCAAACATGGCCATGTTGCAATGGCCTTGCCCATTAGCCGGCTTCCTTTCCCATCAATTGTCAGCCGTGCTCCCATAATATCAACTCCAATTGCTGACATGCTCCCATCCGATTACCTGATTAAGTTGACTAATCTAAACCCAATAAGAATGGATCTATTCTTTGCATTTTAAGATGAAAGATAATTATCGTTATGCATACATGAGATTCAAAAACCTAACATGATACTACGTGAATAACATGTAACATACAATCATATTCAAAATCAATCATTTAAATTAAAATAAAATATAGAAAATTCTAAATTAAAATAGCCAAAATTTCCCTTAAAAGTTATAAATATTTCATAAAATATTCACATAATAATTTCATTTTAACTGCATGATTAATTCTGAGTTGAGTCTTGACTCAACTACTAATTCACAATTATTCTACCTTGTTGAACCAGGTCTGGACCCATTTGTTCATTAGTATTCACATTTACATTTTTAGGTTGGGTCTTGACACTTGTTGAACATGTTTAAAATCAAAACATCTATATTAACAATGTATCATCATATCATTATTAACAATAAATATTATAACACATAGCTATCATCACAACATCATAACAAAAACAAACATTCCATTGTCGAAGAGATGTGTGTGCACAAGATATCACAACTCTTCCGTCTAGGCTGACATATCAAACTCATGCTCTTTACCTACATATATAATATAAACCGTCAGTAACGAGTGTTGTTGGTCCAAAACTAACTATATTAAACTGACAAATGAGAGCTGACTCTCATTTTAAAGAAATATATATATATACCTTATATTGAACTCTCGTAAGGGCATCTACTTGGGAGCCATTGGGTCGTGAACCAATAACATCTTGAACTAACTGGTCTACTCACGCCTCTCTCGACATTTTCTCATGTTTCTTTTCTGCCCTTTAGGATTACCAGTATATCCTAAGTCTTATCCTTTCATCCATATTTTTTGTGGCATTGATTACGAAGGTCGAGTACTCTCCTGCAGTTGTGTTCAATACCCTTTTTACTACATGTCAGGACGTGCATTGTATTAAATAGTACTTGTAAACCTCCACGTTTCTCCGGGTGTGAGGAAACTTAAAACACGAAGTTGTTAGGATCACTCAGGAATGGAATAACCTGCCACTAATCTAAAACCCGCAATGACTAGTATGTGCATCTGCTCATTGTATATGAGAGTTAGTTTCACCTTCCCTCGTCTCATAGAAAATTTGATAAAAAATATATATAGGCCTAGGAATGGATTTATTATCAAACACTTGAAGGCAGCTTGAGGTGGATTTTGTTTTCTAAAACAGACTTGAAGGATCTCATCTTTGAGGGTTATTAATTTGAAAAACGATTTGATTAAATGCCCAAGTTAAGTAGGATCCAAGAAAATACCACTTAATTGGTCCTCCAATTAGTAAAATAAATTACAATAGAATAGAATGAAAAAAGAGAACGAATCATAAATAGACCTACTAGAAGCTCCAAGCAAGGCCACACACCTAGCAACAAACTCCTACTCCGCACCTACACAATTAAACTAAATGCTAACGCCCAAGTTAATTATATAATGCATGAATGAAATGGATGCACATAAATCATTATAAAATTACGAATACTATAATTACTAATATCACTATCTGACTATCAACAAATGAATTAATTTAACAATCAACAATTTAAAATCTTCTTATTATTATTTTTAACTAGGTGACTACATCACAATTTCTAAACTTATCTTTACCTCGTACCAATTCTCATTCTGAATTAATTTTCTGATGAAATAATTTATTAACCTACACAATTATAACCCTAATGCCTAACTTCATAATTTTTAACGTCATCCATAACATATTTTATTTCCTAATCAAATAATTCGAAGTATCATTAATCATTGTCAATTCTAAATTTCAGTGTGTAATTTATTAATCAACAGATAATTATCCCTAAATTTCAAAATAACATATTCACAAAAATATGAATAATTCTTAAAAATCATGAATGATATGCATAATAATAAAAAAATAAATTAAAATCTAAAATTTGAGAAGCGACAAGCGTCTCATAGTGATTTGGTGCGAAATTGGCAACAACAACGGCGTTGGTTGTGGCTGTCGACAGCGTTGAGTGTAAAACCCATCACTCGAGTCAGGGTTTTATAATTGGAACTGGTCGGTTTGATTGTTATTTTCATTTGAGCCAGTTCCAAAACACGTGTGGTGAGTCGAAGTCGGTTGTGTGCTATGAGTCATGAGGACCCAAGTATATAATAATAACGTTAGTAAGACAACAATAAAATGAGTAATCAGAACATATGAGACTACACCCAATTATTTATTTATTTATTTATAATATACCGTAGAATGAGATTTAGGTTGTTTATTGCATTAGGACACATTATTTATTATTTGTGGGTGGTTAGTAAGCTTAGAACATGTCATTCAAGTTAAGATTCGATTATTTTATTTTAGGGTAATTTATTATAATTTATTTCATATTTTTTAGAATTTATTTATTATTATTGACTCGAGTTGAGAGCGAGTCAAGGGTGAGTTAAGTTTTATTTGAAAAACTACCCTCGTGCTATATATTATTCATGCATTATATTGCTAGTTTGGGCACTATTATTTAGTTTGATGGTGAAGGTGTGGAGTAGGAGTTTGCCGCTTAGGGGCGTGGCCTTCCTTGGAGCTTTTACCAAGTTTATTTAAGATTTGCTTGTAATTTATCACTCTATTCTATTGTGATTTAATTTACTGATTGCAGGGCGGGTTAAGTGGTGTTTTATTGAATCCTATTTAATTCGGGCCATTTAATCAAATAGTTTTCCGGATTAACAACCCTTGAGGATGAGATCACATGAGTCTGATTTTAAAAACAAAATTCACTTTAACATGCCTTCAGGCCTATTATATAAATCCTTTCTCAAGCCTCCAAATAGCATGTACCATGAACGGGTGCACATGCTAATCACAATGAGCTCTAAATTAGTAAGAGGGTTGTTCCATTCCCGAAGGATCCTGACAACTTTGCATTTTAAGTTCCTCACACCTGAGAAATATATAGGTTTATGGGTACTATTTAGTACAATGTACTTCTAAATATGTTGTTAAATGGGTACTGAAGGTAAAGAAAATGAGAAAATGAAGGTGTGAGAGTACTCAGCCTTCTCATTCAGAGTCAACAAAAAAATGGAGGAAAGGAGAGGACTTAAGATATACTAGTAGTTTTAAGGGACGGTAAAGAAAATGAGAAAATGTCGAGAGACATCAACAAACCAGTTAGTTGAAGATGTTGTTGAATCCGTTGCCCGATGGCTCCCCACTAGGTGCCCATGAGAGAGTTCATCACAAGTTAAATACGGTTTCCTTCAAAATAAGAGTCAGCACTCATTTTTCAATTTGTTATATTTATTTATCAATTAGTATCACTCATTACTAAGGATTTTCTATTATATATATAGGTAAAAAGTAGGAGTCTGATATGCCAGCCTGGACATAGGAGTAGTGACATCTTGTGCACACACAAACCTGGTATGTTATGTTGGACTATTATAATTTAATCATGATGTTTTAGTTTATAGTATGATGTTTCATGATGAAATGATAATCATAATATTTTAAGATTGATATTGTAAAACCCGTGATTCGAGTCAGGGTTTTACGTTACTGAACCAGTCGGTTCGACCGTTGGTTCGAGTCGAGTCAGTTTCATGAATCGCGTGCTGAGTCGAGACCAGCCGTGATTTATGAGCGATGAGAGTCAGGTGTACCTGAATATATGATGATAACGTCGAGAAGATGGTGAGAAATGAGTTATCAGAATATATGAAAGTATGCAGTATTTTTTTCTTTTTATATGTTTGATCGAAGAAATAGTTTTAGGCCGAATAACGCGTTAGGACGCGTTGGATTATATTCGGGTGGGTTATTAGTTATAGAGCATATCATTTGGATGTTGCTGTGTTGTTTGATTTTATGGGATTTTTCCCAATTTTTTTGGATTTTTTTAGGATTTATTAAGAGATAGTTATTATTATTGACTCGAGTCGGAGTCGAGTCAAGTTTAATTTACAAAACTGCCATCGCACGCCTTTTCTCCCTCCCGACCCTTCTTTCACCCCAAACCCTCGCCGCCGCCATTGCCGCGTGTTGCCGCCGCCGCCGCTGCCGACGCCGGGCTGCCGCCGATCGACGCCGCCCCGCCCCGTCGTGCCGTCGCCGTGCCGCCACGACCCACCCCGGCCACCGTCTCGCCGCCACGACGTCGGAATCGCCCCACGAAACCACCTCGGCCGCCGCCACTTCGGGCCGGATTCCGCCGCCGTCCCGGCCGCTCCGCCGCCGGTGTGACCCTGACGAGCACCCCCTCGCCGTTGCCGACATTTCCCCCATCCTCCCGACCGCCGTCGAGGCCGGCCGGAGCCCCGATCGGAGCACACCGCCGCCGCCGCCCATTTTCAACGCCGCCGCCGACGGCCATCGCCGCCTCGGTTGCTCTGTTTGACACCGCCATCGGACCAAGCTCGTCGAGCTGGTGCTGATAGACCCCCTGATTGCCCCGTCCCGAATCCTTGCCGGAAAACCGCCGGAATCCGCCGGAAAACCGCCGACACTCGCCGGAAAACCGCCGGAACAGCCGGAAAATTGGATTCGTGGGAAATTCGCCGGGTCATCCGCCGAACGCACCCAGTCCAATCTGATCGGACTTCGGACGCCGCTAGGTGCCGAATTCGAGTTTCGAGCCGCGAAACAGAAACCCTAGCCGTCGCCGATTTTCGACGACACGAGGTATAATTTATTTTAACTTAATTAATTGAAAGTAGTGATTATTAGAATTTGCATGCTATGATTGATGAATTGTGCATTGTAATTACTTGTATAAATGTGGATTTGATTTAGAATAAAATATGAAATTTGTGGAATTGTGTGGTGTTAAAAATAGAAGTTATGAAACTAATTAGGGTTATTAGGTAATGATCATGATCTAATGCAAACTAGCCTAAGTAGACTTGCTAGAATTGATATAGGTTAATGTGTGTTGCTTGATGAGTGATTGTGTTGATTGTGCGTGTATGCTATAGGATGTGTGATTCATCATGCGGGCGTTAGTTTTTAGCTTGATTGTGTAGGTACGGTGTAGGAGCTCGCCGCCTAGGCGCGTGGACCCGTTTGGAGCTTCTACCAGGTCCGTTTAGGACTCGTTCTCTGATTTACGCTACTCTCTTGTGTATTTGATTTATTATGTGCAGGACGAGTTAAGTGGCGTTTTATCGAATCCCACTTAACTCGGGCCATTTAGCCAACGATTTTCCGGATTAATAACCCTCGAGGATGAGATCCCTCGAGTTTGTTTTCGAACTTCAGATCCAGCTCACGTTGCCTTCGGGCCTATTGTATAAATCCCAACCCAGACCTATATATATGTATAGTTTTCGTGTTTTTGTGAGAGACTGAATGAGGGAAATCCGACTACCGTGCTACGCGAGCGGGCACGTGTGTGTCGACAGTGGGCTCTGGAATGGTGTGCGGGCCGTTTCATTCCCGAGGGATCCTGACAACTCCACCTTTGAGTTCCTCAAACCCGGAGAAGTGTGGAGGTTCACGGGTACTGCATTGCAGCGCATGTCTAGACTTGTGGTTTCAAAGGGTACTGAAGGCGACTGCCTGAGAGTACTCGGCCTTCGTGCTCAAGGCCAGGAGTAATATGGAAGGTGCAGAGGGCGGAAAGGAACGAGATTTGACGCGAGAAGCAATAGAGAAATGGCCGAGGCATGAGAATGTGAAAGATAGGGGGACGCTGTCGACCCGAGGGCGACGGCTCCCGTATGTGCCCTGATGAGAGTTCTTGAGGAAGTATATGGTTTTCATTCAACAGGAGAGTTTGCTCTCCTGTGCCAGATTGATATTAGTTATTTTTCGGGCCGGTAACACTCGTTACTGACGGTTTTTCTATATATATGTAGGTGAGGAATGCGAGCGATGAAAGCTGTCGGGACTGCGGAGGAGCAGCACGGAACCGCGCACACATGTACCTGCCGCGTGTAACGTATAATGACGGTGTGTTATTGCTACGTGAATGATAATTTTGATGTGTTTGTTTAGATAAATTGCTTGTTTTGAAATGAATGGATAAATGTGAATGAGTAGTGAGTTTGGAGTTCAGGCTCGGTTCAATTGAAACGAAGGAGATAATGATGAATGCTACGATAGATTATCATGTTTTATCGTATTTTCATAAAATAGTATATATTTTCTTTTGGTTTCTCATTTATTATTTTATCTTGTCTTTGCTTGCACGTCATGGCATGTATGTAGGACTCCGTTAGAACCCACGCATCCCATCCATGCATTTCATGTTTGCATCTCCATCTTAAAACGCCGAGAGTAGATCCTGGACGGCTTAACCGAACCCAGTAGATTAGCGAACGGTTCGGTCGCCGGTGACATTCCCGGGTCGGTTCGCGGGTGAGCCGAAACGGGGTGTTACAGATATAGCAAATGTGAATGACATGACATATAAGACAAATAGATGGGTCAAGACTTGGTGGATGTAAAAGATTTAGCTGATATCACTTTAGTAAGTTATGAAATGAAAATTTTGGATGGTGTGATATATATTTATATATTGTGGTGTTGACAAGTTGGCCCCTTATCACACTTTTAGGAGAAGTCATGTTCGTTTGGTTTTAAAATTTTTAATGATTTTATCGTAATTATTTTTTAGTGTGAATTGTTTATCATGTCATTCACTTAGTATCTTATTAGGATTTTTGCATCCCATACATGCATGACAAAATTTATCTTCCATCTTAAGACGCGAAGAGGAATCCATTGGTGGAGGTTAGCCAATATAATTGGGTGACCTATAACATTCCAGTTCGGTTCGCGAGTGAGCCGGATTTGGGGTGTCACACTTAGGGTGGTGGTCGTGGCTAGAAATTGGTCAGCAAGGGAAGGTCTAGGGGGCTAGGGCTAGAGTAGGAGGAGGTGGATGGTGACAGTTGGTGGTTGGCCAGAAATTGGTTGACGGCGGTGATTGCTACTGGCAACCAATCAAGCAAACGAGGGTGGGGGTGCCGGGGGAGGGGGTGGGGATGGCGACGGAGAGGAGCGGTGGTGCTCCAAAAACAGGGCAAGGGTGGGCGGCGGTGAACCAGGTAGGAGAAGGAAGAAGGTGGAGGAGGCCTTGACGATGGTAGCACTGGTTGACGGTGAGGCCACCAATGGAGGGAGGCCAGCGGCAGAGTTGTCGGTGGTGGTTGAGAGATGTCGGGGGAGAAACATAGGAAAAGAACAGGCTCGGGGTTTGGTGCGGGGGTAATTTGTAAATAAAATTTGATTTGCTCTAGACTCAAATCAATAATAATAAATAAATTCTAAAAATATAAAATGTAATATAGTAAAATAGAATAACAATGCCCTAATTTGAATGACATTCTACGCCTACTAAAGCACCCATAAATAATAACTAATGTGTTCTAACCCGATAAATGACATAAATTTAATTCTAGAATCTACTAAAAAAAAAACTGGGTGTACTCTCATATGCCCCATTCTACTGCTACGTTACTGACATTATCATCAGATATTTGAGTGCACATGACCCTCATGGCTCATAACGCACGACTGAAATCGGCTCAGCATGCATGTTATAAAATTGACTCTCCTAAAAATAACAGTCAAACTGATCAGTTCCTGCTATAAAATTGTGACTCGGGTTACAAGTTTTACAACCTTCATCTAAATAGGGCCATGTCGACATGGCCATGGCCATTTGAGCACTTCCCTCTCTGCCTCTAACTACCACCACTCTCTCTCATCAAATATCGTTGGGCCAGTTTGTTTCTGATCACAAGAATAGTTAGTTTTTTAATGTTTATTTTTAATTGTTTTATTATGCATCCTAGATCCTCTCTTTTTTTCAACTTAATTCCTTATATAGTATATATGATTGTAAATACTTGCTTTATGTTATAAAGCTTTGTTTGTCTTTTAATGTATGATATATGATTCCTTATAATTCTATCCATGCTATTGTTTTGTAATTAAAAATATATGATTACTTAATTGATTGAAAGTGTTAAGCAATTTAGACATGCAAATTAAAAATATTGATTGAATATTGATTTTGTGTTGATATCTTGTTATTCAAACTTATTTATGTTAGGTGTTGCCAAATTGTAATAACTTATATATATGTTGGATATATATAACATGCAAATTCTATCCATATCTATGATGGGGGCCGAGGGGGCGCGGCGCGGCGGGGTGGCGGGCGGGGGACGGGGTGGCTGGCGGGGGACGGGGGATTGAGGGGGGGGTGGTGGTGGAGGGCGCCGCGCGGCGGGGTGGCGGTGGTGTCGCCCGGCGGCGGGGCGGCGGGCCGGGAGGGGAAGAGGCGGGGCGGCTAGATCTGCCACCCCGCCGCCGCGAGGGTTACGTTGCCGCCCCCGACGGGGCGGCAACGGGCGGGGCAGGGGGTGGCGTCGCGTCGGACGGCAAGGCAGCAACAACGACTCAGAAATTTTTTATCCAGCCGTTGGATTAAATCCAACGGCTGGAGAAGAGGGGAAGTGGGGGCCTGTTTCAGCCGTTGGATTTGATCCAACGGCTAGAAACTGTAACACCCCAAATCCAGTTCACACTCATGAACCGAACCGGCATGTTACCAGCCCCGGTTAGGTCGGCTAACCCGAACCTAACTCATACGGATCCAATCTCGGCGTCTTAAGATGTAGATACGACTTGTCATGCATGGATAAATTCATAAAACCCTAACATGATACTACATGGATGACATGCAACCAATTTTCACATCATTACAATTACGGTAAAAATCTTGAAATAAAACCGTCAGGGTCTCCCCTAAAAGTGCAATTATGGGCCCACCCTGTCAAAATAATATATATATATATAAATATATACACATGCATCCATGATTTCATTCACACAAAATCTAACATATTATGAATTCATTCTGAAGCTTGGGTCTCAACCCACTACGCTTCCGCTGCGCAACTCTGATCATATTTTGCATTCTGTTATCGTATCTTAGCATTTCATTCACATCATATCATCATGCTCAAACATTTAATCATGTCATTCACAATATAATAACATAATAATACAATATTAAACATTCAGAAATCTAACATGTGTGTGTACAAGACCTCATTGCTCCTCCGTCCAAGCTGGCTCCTCCAACTCGTGATTATTACCTACATATAGTATAAAAACACGTCAGTAACAAGTGTTACTGGTCCGGAAAATAAAATAACTATAACAAACTGGCTATGAGAGCAAACTCTCATATGAAAGAAAACATCATACTCCACGTGAACACTCTGAAGGGCACTACTGAGGAGCCACTGGGCTGCAGACCCGGTAGCATCCCGAACTTACTGCTGCTGGTACTATGCCGCTCTCGGCACTTCTTTTTCAGTACTTCTCGTGAAACTTTATCCTAAGCCCTCTCCTTACCTCCATATTTCTCCTGGCCTTGAGCACGAAGGCCGAGTACTCTCAGGCAGTCGCCTTTAGTACCCTTTGAACCACAAGTCCGGACATGCGCTGTACTAAACAGTACCCGTAAACCTCCACGTTCTCCGGGTGTGAGGAACTCAAACGCGGAGTTGTCAGGATCCCTCGGGAATGGAACAGTCCGCTGGCACTAATCCAGAGCCCGCTTTGACTGTCACGGCATCCTCTGCATGGTACGTGCAGTCGATTTCTCCATCTCTCGTCTCACTGAAAACGCGAAAACTACATATATATAGGGCTGGGTAGGGATTTATATAATAGGCCCGAAGGCAACTTGTGGTGGATCTTGATTTCGAAATCATCCTCGAGGGATCTCATCCTCGAGGGGTTATTAATCCGGAAAATGTTCGATTAAATGGCCCGAGTTAAGTGGGATCCGATAAAACGCCACTTAACCCGTCCTGCAGACAATAAATCAAACATACAATAGAAAAGATTAAAATCAGAGACGAGTCCTAAACGGACCTGGTAGAAGCTCCAAGCGTGTCATCGCGCCTAAGCGGCGAGCTCCTACTCCGTACCTACACATCAAAACTAAATACTAACGCCCGCTAACTAAATGATGCATCAAACTCAATAACATCACAATCACAATGCAAGCATCCATCAACATAACAATCAGAAAATCATAAAAATTAATTAATCCTAGCTCATCCTATTCATACTAATTTTATTACGTGTCTGTAACTTATGTCGTGGTCACTTATCATGCTCTGACCTGATCTACTTCATTAGATCGCTTACTCTTCACTCACACTTAATCTCATCATGCAACTCATCGTTTCATCCATCATTAAACATTAATCACATCACTAATCATAAATATGAAAATAATTCCACCCATCCTATTCCTACCAATTTTATTGTATTTTTCCTAAGTTACATTACTCGATTAGCATGCTCAACTCGATCTACCTCATTAGATCACTTACTATTCATTCACTAACAATCTCATCATGCACATCTTTACTTTATTCATGGTCAAGACATTAATCATGATAATTAATCAACCCTAGCACGCTATGCTAACAATTATCATCAATTTTAAATAATCAAATCGGAGGTAATTATACCTCACGTCGTCGGCAATCGGCGACGGTTAGGGTTCCGTCGCGCGTCTCGGAGCTCAAATTCGGCGCTCATCGGCGTCCGAAGCTCGATCGGGCTCCACCGGGTGAGCCCCACGGAAGATCCGGTGAATTCCAGCGAATTCCAGAAATTCCGATTTTCCGGCAGTTGCTGGCGGTTTTCCGGCGACTTCCGGTGGTTTTCCGGCGACAATTGCCGGTGGTATCTACTAGCTGGATAGGGGTCATGTAGGGTACCATTGGAACCGGCTCGGCGAGCCCGACTCATCTACGAGGTCGATGAGGCCAACGGAGGTGGCGGCTCGCCGGAAAATGCATAAAACAGAGGCCGGTCGGCGGTGGTGTGGC
Source organism: Piper betle (assembly GCA_033002965.1). Lineage (NCBI taxonomy): Eukaryota > Viridiplantae > Streptophyta > Magnoliopsida > Piperales > Piperaceae > Piper > Piper betle. Next base: position 105,072 of record JAURVB010013670.1, on the reverse strand, counting down.
TAGATCCGGCCGGGATGGGCGGCGCTGGCCTCCGTTCCGGTCGGGGAGGGTCACTGGGTGGTCGCTGGTGCTGAGGCGACCACCTGATCGTGGCGGCGACGGTCGCCGGTGGCAGAATCGACGACGCGACCAAAACGTAGCCGCGGCGCTACGCACGGCGATTCCGGCGTCGCGGCGGCCTGGCTGCGGCCGGACCTGGTCGGGGCAGCACGGCAACGTCGTCGCCGAGCTGGGCGGCACGATCGGCGGCCGGGCGGCGCCGACAGTAGCGGCGGCGGCGCGGACAGGGGCGGCGTCAGGGTTTGGTTTGGGGAAGAAAGAAAGGCGCGGGGTGTGTGGTGGCAAGGTCGTAAATATTACTTGACTCGTCTCCGACTCGAGTCAAGATAATATTTAAGTCGTATTAAACTAAAAATTCATAAAAATTTGGGAAAAATCCCATAAAATCAAACAACACCACAAAATCATAATGATATGCTCTAGAACTATCAACCCACCCAAAATGCCCGTAACGCGTCCTAACGCGGTAAACGGCCTAAAACTAATTCTACGATCCACTATATATAAAAATAAAAAAAATCACTGGCATACTCTCATATATTCTGATAACTCATTCTGTTCTGCTGTGTTCATGACGTTATCATCATATACTTGGGTACGCATGACCCTCATAGCTCATACACGCGACCGGCGTCGGCTCGGTACACGTGTCCTGAAACTGACTCAACTCGAAAAAATAACGGTCGACCCGACCGGTTCTGAATATAAAACCCTAACTCGAATCGTGGGTTTTACAAAAACACTGCAGCACAGCCCCCACCCTCCTATATATATATATATATATATATATATATATATGTTGGATATATATATATACAACTTTTATAATGTAAGACCATTTTAAATTGATTCAAGTGAACCAAAATTGTACGATTTTTTATGAATCAGTTAGATTAAGAGACACCCTTTTTGACTGATTTAGGCTAATTCCAATTTTTACAACTGTGTCCCAACCACAAGATGATAATTTTTTTCTCCAACAAAGTTAATAAAATTTTCTTAAAAGAATTTGTTTGGTTGGGAATTCACAAAAGTAGTATAAATGATATAAAAATTTTATAGTCAACCTTATAAAAAAATTTATATTTAATCTATTTTATATAAAAAATAATATTAAGTTAATTATTTTGTATACAAATTAAATAAGATTATATCCAAGTGAGAGCTCAAAATAATCATAATTACCTTTTGTGGGCCTACTAATGTGCTTTTTCGTAAGCAAAAAAAAATTATCCTTTTTCTTATTTCAATAGACAAGAAGAAGGGGGAATTTTTTTACTCGTTAAAGGCCACATGAGTGGTTCACTTGAAGGTAATCATCATTAATTTGAATATAAAACACATTCTAAAAGAACTAGTTTTTATAAAATATATTGCATAGGTCATTTATAATTTTCATGTCATTTATGTTTCTTTTGTGCAAATCAAATGAAGCCTAAAAGAAAAGGTAATAAAATCCTCTTTTTTTCAAAAAAAAATCAAAATTCATGGTAAGGCGAATGATGGATGTTTTTCATTATATATATATATATATATATATATATATATATATATATGTAATAATTTCTAAGAAAAATTAGTACATGCTTATTCTATTTTGTATTGAGACTAATCATGATTATTATCTAGTGGGTCACCCATGTGTTCTTCTATGAAGAAAAAATTCTCCCCTTTAATACCTTTATCTCTTGAGATAAGAAAAAAAAAGGAAATTAATTACATGTGAGGGAACACATTGGTAACCTACTTAAAAGTAATAATAATTATTTTATGTTCACATTTAAATGTAACCATATTTAATTTAAATACAAAATAATTTACAATGTTACTTTATTATATATAAAATATATTAACTATGTCTACTTTTAAAAAAGTTGACTAGTGTAAAATTTTTATTTCATTTATAATATTTCATACTAACCAAACGAACCTTTATGAAATACTATGAGGGATCTAATTAGATACAGATTCCTTAAAAAAAGGTGTACTCATGAAAATTCCAAAAATAATGTAACTTTGAAAATAAAAAGTAAATTAAATTAAATAAAAATAAAAGGCATAAAAACTTAACAAAGTTCGGTAATATACTACTTTTAATTCAAATTAGGGTTTTCATCATCAATTTTGAAAGGGCCTTATGCCTCTATACAAAATTCTTTTCCCTTCCATTTATTAATTAATGATTAATGTTATATATATATATATATTATAATAATAATAATAATTTTAAACATGTAGTATAGGCCCAGCCCACAGGTTCACATGAAAGCGGACCAGGTGCGCCACTCTGAAAAAACTCTTGAAAAATGAGTCAATATTTATTTTTAATTAAGAAAATCCTTTTGAAGGCCTTTGATGATATTTGACCTTTTATTGTGCCTTAAAAAAGATAAATTATATAATTAATTGATAACCTTTGACAGAAGCTCTCCTCTTTAACAGGTCTTTATTAAGAATTTTTATGTTTAAAGGAAAATTGCAATATTTTTTGTTGTGGACAGCCTAGACTTTCATATTTGCTAAGGTGGGACGGGTGGGACGGCTGGACGGCTGGACGGCCCGAAAGGCGTAGCCGGTAGGCCCGGCACAGCTCTTCTCTCCAGAGGCTTGCCGAGCCCGATCAAATTTCGGGCTGGCCATGAATTGTCATCCTTAGTTGGTTTCAAGAACAGAGCTAGCTGATCGCCCATACCCTGAATATAAGCATTTTATAAACGCAACGAATCGTGAGGAAAGAAGAAGAATCCAGCTTCGTTAATAGCATCTGCCGATTAATGATCGTATAAATACTCGTAATAGGTTCTGTTCATGCATTTTGAACCCGAATATCGGGAATATTAAAGATCTCAATAAAAAAAACATGGCGAGAATGTGATTTTCCTCTCTCCCGTTTTTGAATACTTGGCTCCTAGCTAGGGTTGATGGACAATAGAAGTTCTCAAGGCCAGCTCCTCCATCCACCCCCAAAAGTTGGGGTGGAAAGGAAACGAATATGGAAAAGAAACGAATAGAATATATTTTGATACACAAGGGTTTTGATGAAGCCAGCATTGCCCCCAGGGGTGGGTGTTGATAGGATTAGGGTTGCTAATTGAGCGAGCCAGCTCGTGAGCATTTAGCGTTCGGCTCGGCTTGATTCGACTCAAAACTCGACATTTAAATACTCGACTCGAACTCGACTCGAACTCGACTCGAACTCGAATCTTACGAGCCGAGCTTGAGCAAGGTCGTGTTCGACTCGACTCGACTCGGTTGTAACTCGAACTCGACTCGAACTCGACTCGATAAAATAATATAATAATATAGTCTTTATATTATATTATATTATATTATATTATATTATATTTATTTATTTATTTATTTATTTATATTTATATTTATATATATATGAAATATAATAACAAAGAAGTAAGATAGTTGAGATGGCAAGTATTCACCTTGATGACTTCAAGGTTGTGGGTTCAAACCACAATGACCTCATTTTTTTAAAGTGAGGCACTTTTGACTTTTAATTGAGCTAACGAACGAGCTGGCGAACGAGCTCACAAAAATTAAAAGTTTGAGTATATTCGAGCTCGAGTCGAGCTCGAACATATAAAAGATATTCGAGTCGAACTCGAGCATGTATGTCCAAAACTCGTTCGATCTCGAGTCGAATTCGAACGAGTTTCGAACTATTCGAGCCGAGTTCGAACACATGTTGAGCTCGGCTCGCTCGCTCAATTAGCACCCCTAGATAGGATGTAAGTCCCACACTCCATTGTTCATGTCGTGTAATTAATCTCGGGAAATTACGACCAAAATTCTTCGGTTTAACTGGTCCCGGTTAAAATTCAGTCAAAAATTAAAATTTATTTTCTATCTTATATTTATTGTATGTCTAATTATTTCTTCTATTTTAAATAGGGCGGTTAAATGAGCAAGTGAGCCGAGCTCGACTTGAATAGTTCAAAATTCGTTCAAACTCTGCTCGAGATCAAACAAATTTTAAATATACATGCTAGAAAGTAACTCACTAAATAAAATCAACATGAATTGAACCTATAACCTCTAGGCCTTAAACTTAAATATCTACCATTATATTATATTGTATATAAATAAATATAACTAGTTATAATTAAATTTATTAGTATATAATATATATAATATAAAAATTATATTATTATATTATTTTATCGAGTCGAATTCAAGCCGAGCTATGAGTCAATTTTGAGTCGAGTTCAAGTTATAACCAGGTCAAGTCGAGTCAAACACTACCTTGCTCAAACTCAGCTCGAAGGATTTGAGTCGAGTTTGAGCTCAAGTATTTAAATGTCGAGTTTTGATTCGAGTTGAACCGAACCAAACACCAAATGCTCACGAGTTGACTCGCTCAATTAGCAGCTCTAGTTATAAATACCAATTTTTTTTACAAAAGATCAATACAACAATATCTCATTTTTACAATCAGTATTTCTTTTATTTTTCTTAGTCTCTCATATCAATTAGCATATTATCACAAAAAAGTTCAAATCTTAAGGTCAATGTGGTTAAAGCTTAATATTTTTTAATAATAATTTGTAATAAACTTAAAAATATCAATAATATCAGTAATTTTTCATTCTTTTCTGTCACTCGACTACTCATTCGGTTAGACAAAGAAATATCTATGTTTTATTTATTTTTATTTAGTCGTTATCAGCTTATTAAATTTGTTCACAAACACTTTGAACGTCGGTACAATGCATTCATTCGATTATCCACACCCATCTTTAATTGTCCCACCTTGTCAAAATAACTGGCCATGGTTAAGATGGTTCGAAAATATATAGAGTGGGGACTGGTTAATTATGGTGATCCCCATCTGTACAGATACGAGTTATGGAGATACTAAAATTTATATTGTTTTAAGAAATTTAATATTTTTAAATCAAACTGTATTATATTTGGAAATATAGTGTCATATTTTTAAATCAAATATGTTTAATGAATAATTATAATATTAGGATCAGGATCAAATACCAATCTTTTTTATTCAAAATAGATATAAAATATAGTGTCATATTTGACGCAAACCTATCCCTAGGGTTGTACCACCCTCGAAGAAGCTCCATTCTAAACCCCAAATTGAGTTGAAGCCCACAATATAAGTGTAAGATACGATCCAAATCATCACCATGAAGGAAAATATAACATTTATAACTCATTCATGAAACACCAAATAGTCTAAAATATATGAAAAGCTAGAGGATGGAATGAAAAATAGACCGTTAAAAAAAAGTTAAATGTTGAGGAATTAAAAGTCGCATTTCAATGATATGTGGGAGATTCAATGAATTGATTGTCTAAAATATACGAAAAGATAGAGAATGGAATGAAAAATACACAATTTTAAAAAAGTTAAATGCCCAGGAATTAAAAGTCTTATTTCAATGATATGTGGAGATTCAATGAATCAAAATTCAATATTTTTTTCCCAAAAAATAAAATTATTATAGCCTATCTCTTTATTTAATGACTCTATTTTATAATCAGAATCTATCTATATGATGATGTCATATCTCAATTATTCAATAAGAGTGCATGGCACAATATCTTATCATCGTATCTCAAGTATTTATTAAGAGTGCATGACAGAATATCTTGTCTAATATATATAATCTACTTTTATTAATAAAACGAGGACTCAATATTAGTCTGAAATTAAAAATAAGCGAATTAATTAATTAAAATATAAAAAATATATATATATAATATAAAAAAAATACATCCTTCTGAGGGTCATGGTAAATCTTGTTAACCTTAATTTATTTTAAAAAATAATAAAATATATTTCACAGTAGAATGTCATAGGTTCAAATCTGACTAACCTTAGCTTCTAACTCCCTATTAATAAAAATTTTGTCAAATTGTCTTAAAAGAATATAATAAAAAAATTAAATAATTATAATTTACCTTTTCATTTAGTGCATATGAAAGATATTAAATTATTACACTTTGTCTCATTATTCAATAAGAGTTTATGTATAAAAATAAAATTTATCCAATAGAGGTAATGTATGGCGCAACATCTTGCCTAGTTAATAAAAAATAAATATATTCCAAATTGATAACATAATTCAGCCTAAAATCAACCCGCTAACAATTACTTTTATGGATGTAAATCGGGGTTCACGGTACTCTAAAGCCTTGACGTTCTTAAGAAAAAAATATCATGGATGTTCAGATTTCAAAATTTTCTTTCAAAAATAGCAAACTTGTATCATACATAGCCATTTTAAAACTTTTGTATTAATCATGACCAAATCTTATTATTTCTTATTCAATGATAAAAATACGTACAAAAAATTTATTTTTATTCAAAACAATGCTGATAATAAATAGAAGTTATAATATTTACTTATTTTATATATAAAAAATGATAACGATGAATAGATTTTAAAATTATATTATTTTTGAGTTATAGTTCAAAATATAAAATTTTAGATTTTGTTTAAAATTTAATTGATCAAAATTCCAAATAAAATAAAAAATATATATTTGGGTGTTTTAAATTTTAATCTAGACTTATTATTTTTTATTAGAAATTAAATTTTTGTTTAAACAAATATATTTTAAATTTGAAGATTTTTTAAAAAATGTAAATATCATTCATCATATTGAATGTAACAAAAAATATGTTTAAGAAAATTTGTAGTTAAATTAAGGGTATTTGTGTTAATAAAATAAAAAATTATGAATCAAATATATTTAAAATATAAAAATTGGCTATACGCATAAGAAGAATAGAAGATCAGGCTATACGTGAAAGAAAAATATGAGGTGCGGTTATATCTAGTAAAAGTTTAAATTTTTTATTATCAATGATATAAAACTTTAAAATATAATTATTTATAATATTTTCTCAAAAAAAAAACTTAGACTTGACCGGCATGTAACCGTGGACTTACAGGATAACGAAGTAGTCGGGCAAATGTAGTTTGGCCCCGCATGGATTTTCGGTGTGGGGAGGTCCGGAGGTGCAGAAGTTGACAGTTTTTGTCTGTTTATGTCTCTGCTCAACTATAAATTGACCCCTCCTCTCTCTGCCCCTCTCACTACCCATCTCTTAAAACTAAATGCGCAGACCTCAATCTCCATCACTTGCCATACTCTCTATTAATCTCTATTGAAAATCACTTCACCGCTGCTCTCTTTCCTCTCCTCCCATTGCTAGGTAATTCACCTGCACCCTCTTTGACTTGCAACCGAAGCTTGCTTTGAAAGTTCACTTAACGCGTCAATCGCCCTTGTGCCACTCTTTTATATATATATAATATATATATATTAGCACATATTAATATGCTAATTGGCTATTGGCATCTCACAGTTTTCTGTGTTTATGTTTTTGTTTGTTGGTGCTAGTAGTAATTCTTTGTGGGAAGAGTTGAGCTAGGGGTTGTAGTATGACGAAGCAAAATGTGGTGGTGGTGACAGAGGCAGGGGAGATGATGGCCCAGGCCGACATCAACATGGCGCTCAAGATTGCCGCCATGGTGGAGACGACCTCGCTGCTCCCGCCGCCGGTGCCATCGCAGCTAGCCGCCGGTTACATCGCCATTTCGAGGAGGAAGCTGGTGAAGAAGTTGGAGATTGGCGGCACAGGGGAGGCGAGGATCACTGCTGCTGCCTGGGTTGACGCTATGAAGGCTTCCTCCCCGACCCACCTCAAGTCCGTGCTGTCTTTTTCTTCTCCTAAAGATGATTCGAGCTCATGGATGGTAAGTTTGCATTGCATTTTGCTTGGTTCGTCGATGCATTTATATATATGTATATATGCTATATATGCTGCAATCTTTTCGTGTAACATATGGGTATTGTGTTCTGTTCATTACAGCTTCACCATCCATCGGCGTTGAGCATGTTCGGGGAGATCATACGTGCTTCAAAGGGGAAGCAAATAGTCATGTTTCTAGACTACGACGGAACCCTTTCTCCCATTGTTGACGATCCTGACCAAGCTTTCATGTCTGATGCAGTAAGTGCTCTCCTTTTGTTCCCTTCGTTTCTTCTAGGACAACGTTGATCTCTATACTTCCTTCCTCAGTTTCTATTTTCCCTGTTTCTAATAATGGATGCGTTTAAAATTGGAAAATCAGATGAGGGACACAGTACGTGAGCTAGCCGGATACTTTCCCACTGCCATTGTGAGCGGGCGGTGCATAGACAAGGTACACTCTTAGCCTTTCCATACAGATCGTCAAAGTTGAACCACCTTTCCACCAAAGATAACCATGTTATTATTGAATCTTAGGTCTATAATTTTGTCCAACTGTCCGAACTATATTATGCTGGAAGCCATGGCATGGACATCAAAGGTCCAACCAAGGTCCCCAAGTACAAAAAGGTGAGTTTGAACGTTGTGTGTTATCATATTTCAGCAAGTACTTGAAGGAGTCTTTGTACATTTAGGGAGCAAACCTCTCATTTGTTTTATGCTCTTCGGTTTGCGATCAGGGAGATTTAAGTGTTGCTTCTGTTCTCTTCCAACCAGCAACTGACTTCCTACCCATGATTGACGAGGTGGGCCTCGATTTCTCTGAGTGCTCTTTGCGGCCCTCTTATTATGCTTTTTTCTCTTGGACAAAAAAAGAAGATCCATAGTTGCTAACGATACGTAATGCTTAAATGGCTCTTTATTCGCAGGTTTATAAAGTATTGGTGGATAAGACTAGATCCACTCCCGGGGCAAAAGTTGAGCACAACAAGTTTTGTGTCTCTGTTCATTTTCGTTGTGTGGAAGAAAAGGTAACGATTCTTTATTCAAGGCCTAGATATATAATTCTCTACTCTGTTTATTAATTAGGAGGGAAGTGGTTAATATTTTATAACTAATTAGTCTAATTAATGATATACATGTCTGAACTGGTTCAGGAATGGAGTGCCCTAGCCGAGCAGGTTCGATCAGTTGTCAAAGATTACCCCAAACTTCGACTCAACCAAGGGAGAAAGGTGGGTTCTTCGTTTATACAGTCTTCTTATGGGGAAAATTTTAAACTATTTTGTGATAATAGATTTTTGTGGAATCTGAATTACAGGTGTTTGAAGTCCGCCCCACCATTAAATGGGACAAGGGCAAGGCCTTGGAATTTTTGTTAGAGTCGCTTGGTATGTAGTCGATCGTCATACTAGCTAATATGGCACATCATTGTACAGGAGAAAAATATTCATCTATTTCTATCGATATTATTATATAGTCATGTGTTTGTGCCTGCTTTTTTAGAGCCTCTGTACTTGTTTTATGGAGAGAAATAAGGTGGTGGGTGGTTGTACAGGATTTGCCAACTCTGACGACGTTTTGCCGGTGTACATTGGGGACGACCGGACCGATGAGGATGCTTTCAAGGTGCTAAAAGAAAAAAATCTTTGTTTTTCAATATGCATGTACTTTGCTTAATTTGTTGAGTTATTGAACTGTCGTATACTTACAGGTACTGCGTGAGAGGAGACAAGGATTTGGCATCATTGTGTCCAAGTTCCCCAAGGACACCAAAGCTTCTTACTCATTGCAGGAGCCCTCTGAGGTATGCACAAGTGGTGCCATTTCATTTATTTAAGTAAAATACATTGAAGAGATCTGTGACTGTAAGTTGATGAATTACTGACTGACTTTTTTAACATGAAAATTTTTAGGTGAAGGATTTTCTGCAACGACTGGTGAAATGGAAGAGGTTGTCATTGAGAAGGCGGCTAAAGGGTCTATCGAACTATAGATGAGTGCATGAAAATGGCCAAAACAGCTCGTGTTGAGCAGGAAGACTATGGACATATGCGCATTTCCATCTTTCTTTTTCATTTTTATATTTGGAAAATCCTTGGGCCAGGAAACCTTGGAAGAAGTAATTAGAAAGGTTTCCTTTGCCCCCATCCCCACTATTGTCATTTGTAGTTCAGCTCTTCTCGCTCTTGTCGATGTATAATTGATGGGATTACAAAACGAAGTGTATTTAGTAACAAAAAATGTCTGTTGTTTCTTCTCCAAGTAACAAAGGGTGGGTGACTTTGTGGACGAAGAACGATTCACTGTTTTAGCAGATCAAAAACATCATTGCTGTTTTAGTTTGTAAGCAACTTTCCGAGTTGGGTATGTACAATTTTACTCTACAGAGAACTAAAAGCAATGCACAAAAGTTGTTCTAGTCACTTCCAAATTCCTAGCCTGACAAATTCCACATACTAATTAAGCAACTCATCACCTTCACCAGGCTACGGTATCAAAGAAGAAAATGATAATATCATGTGTACAAAGTTTCAGAAAACCTTCGCTATGGAATAAAGATAGCACATCATCCTAAGGTATACCAGATTCTTTAAAGCATTGTATCCCATGACAGAGCAACGTCCAAACACATTATCGGTAAAACTTCTTCCCAATGAAAGATGGACAGAGGACATATCTATATTCAATAGCCGTCTTTCATCTGATGTGATCTCCATCACCATTTATGCCAATTCCAAACAGTAGAGGAAAAATTGAAAAGCTTCTATCCGATATCCTAACTGAAAACCGTCCAGTGGAGCATCTCCCCCATGAAAAGCAAAACCTTCCTATTCGTGAAACATTGATGTAGAGCGATGAGGATAATAAAGTCCGGTCCCCCGCCCATGATCATGACCGGTTTGTGAGGTCCCTTTACCCCTTATCTGAAGGCGTGACTGGAGAGGAGAAGCTCTCATCTATGGCTGCAAATTTGGCTCCATAGAGGTCCAGTGACAGTGCCTAGAGAGATTCCATTTGGATGATTTATGAAGAAGATAGTTGAGCCAATTTGATGATATTTAGAAGTTTATAACCGTCTCTTTGTTTGTGTGCTTCTCTGTAAATGTTTGGAGGTTAGAAAATTAGGTTAAAAAGTAGTGGGCGGTAATGGGTTATCTTGATGACAAGGTTCTGAAACGATCCCTTCGACCAAAGCTATGGAGACACATGAAGGCATCATAGACTAGCAGTACTAAATGTGAAGCATAATGAGCAATTATAGGATTCCTTCGTGCTTTATAATCATGGCAGCTAAGCCTCCACTTGTTCATATCAGTACTTTGATTTGAAGCTCGACTTTCGTAAGCTAAAATGCCAATAATTGGCAGAATTTTAATTGTGAGGTAGAATAGAAAGGAGCATATCTTGGGAGGAATAAGCCATTTTTAAAGCAGTTATTGAGCACAAGTCTTGCCTTTTGATCTGCTAACCCTCTCCAAATGTTCATTAAAATGGGAGTTGCACATAATCCGGGATCTGTGGGTTGTCTTTTCCAGCATGCTTCCTTCTCACGAGCATGCTCTTTTAAAAATCATCTGCAAACAAAGGTGTGATCAAACTAACAATGATGAAGCGCTTCTTGAGATCTACACTTGTTTGATCACCAGAGCTTCTTTACAATTTGTAAAGATACCTTGAACCCATTATGGGCAACCAACAATTACATCAAAAGATGTAAATGGTTAGTATATTGGAGAGTAGTTGAAGAACTTAAACCTTACAATAAAATAGAGCACGAGTATCCTTTTGTCAGGTTATTCGGAGATCCACATTAGCACTTGGGAAAGATATGGAGTGGCGGATACTATGGTATCACACTTAAAAAACAAACAATGATCAAAACACCAATTGGCAATTGCATTCTTTACAACTTCGAAACAAACAGAGACACCAACGAACGAATAACTAGGCATTAATTGGGTTTTGGGAGCTTGAATGATCTTCTTTAGCCTCCTTTTTTGGTGGGTAGGTCATGAAAAGGAAACCTCCACTAAGTAGAGAGGAATCTATGGTTGGAGAGGAGTTGGAATCCACTTAAAAGGATGGAAGAACTGAGAATGCCTGAACTAGGACATGAGTAACATGGTCCCAAACTTGGAGATGATTGGTCTTGTTTCAGACGTGGAAAGATTAAAGCCACTGGGTTTCCATCCATCGTTTGGCCGTGAACTTGAATAAACAAACTCAGGTGTAAGCCTCAATAATTGGCAGCAAGGAATCCGGAATCTCCTTCTCCTCTGTGATTGACCAACTCAACTTCATAAATCAATACTCTATTTTGTATTCATTCTCTTTCATGGTACCCGGACACTAGTCTGTACCTCTTTTGAACATGTAGCTTAAGCTAGAAACCGAAGTTATTTTCGAGGCAATTTAGATTTGCTTAAAGTTGAGTTTGCCATGCTCCCAACAACCAGACCGTGACTAAAAAAATTGGCAGATAATTAATTTGTACTAGTAGAACAGCTCACCACGATTCAGGGGAGAACGAATTCAATGCGGCAAACGAGGTAATGAGCTTTTTGTATATTAAACTCTTGTGGAAACTACTCAGGGGCACAAGCCTCAACAGTGCGGGAGCAAGACTTTGTGATTTGAGCTTTTCTAATCATAATAAAGAATATTGAGCTTGGTGACCAAACAGACAGGACTATGTGTCCATACCTGAAAGGTTGGCCCGTCCTAGAGGGCAGAGCCCTCATGTGTCATCTATCTATGTTTTAAAGCCAATACCCTGTTCATCCGCATGCAACGAACAGTTCTTCAATTACATGGTGTCATGCTTTGTGGTTTCTGGGTTTTTCCATGTTGCCATGACATGGGCAGTGATGTAGGCCACGATTCTTCATCATGGCGTGCCGGCCGCCGGGGAAATAGAAAGTAGCATTGCTTCAGAGTTGGTATTAATAAACAAATGCTATGTTTTATTGAGTAGCCAAACAAGCCAAAACAGAATGTACACGCTTTCCAGCTAACTAGACCAGAACCTGATGCCAAAGTGAACTGATTTCGTGTTGATACTTCACTTGAGCTTCTGCATTTTATTGGGGGCAGTGTAAGCAAGAACTAGTTCTCGATACAACCAAGTGTTCATCTGTTCTTACTGTGATGCTAACTTTTGTTTATACGCAGCCTTTTGCAAAGCACAGTGCAGAAGTACCCTTTTATTACAGAGGAGTGTTTTATGAAAAATATTTTACTAGTTCAAAACAGAAGGATTTATACTTTTTAGTTAAGCCCATTTCAATGGTGAACGGTTGATTGTATGGCCCAAGTAGAAGCCCAAATTCGTTCTCCAAGCACCAACCGAGATCAATAGGTGCAAATTACAGGGCTCTAAGAAAAGTTAAAGCTGTAATGGGGCCGCATTCGAGTTAGATGCAATAACTAGTAACGTGATTATTGAACAAAAATGCAAAATTAAGAGACTAATGCGTGTTGTACGTTTCGTATGATGGGTGTTAGTTTTCCATTCTGAGTATGATTGGGTGTGGGAATGTAGGAATGAGGTGGGCTACGCTGGTCATATGTATCTCGGGCATGATTTACCCACAGTACAATTAGCTCAAGCACAGTGGGACGAAGGAACTCGGAAATGAGCAGACATTTCTTACCAAAAGAATTATGTTTTGTTTTTTGGCTTAGTCGAGTAGAGTTCAAGTCAGTTTGAGCTTGACTTATTCTTTTAAAATTCAAGTCGAGATATGTAGGACTCGGATCAAATCAGAGTTCCACACTTGTGTTAAACTCGAGCTAATTAAGTTGATAAACATGTGAAGATCACTTACACCACTCACTAAATGAAATACCACTTACTAAATTATGATGTTTTTTATTTAACATAAATTACACCATTCAATGTCACTAACGTCACCTGTTATGAACTATATCCATTGCCAGATCGAAATCTGGCCCCACAAAATTTTAGCTCTAGTTTATTTTTTACCTATTTGCCACAAAAATAATAATTTAAATAAACGACTAGACTTGGCTAGTGCATACATTAGACAAACCAAAACATTTAGACATCTTGGAGAACCCTACTCTAATTTTTGTCAATAATAAAATGAGATTAAAATAAATTTATGATGAAAAAAAGTAAGAGATTTGACAAATTAAAATACAATAAAATTATCATAATTTATTTATTTTTATTTAAGTGTGAGTTTATTTTTAAATTAAAATTAATATCTAAAATATTATATGATTATTGTATATCCCAATTAGAATCATTTCTAACAAAGGTCGCATGTTGTGTGAAATGCCATATGTTGTCATAATTTATTGTAATCCTTAATTAATAATAAATAAAAGTTAAAAAGTGAACACAAAAAAAACCCTAGTCGGGCCTGTAAACGGGCAGAAAACCCGCCATTGTCTCTATCGTTCGCCGCCGCCGCCGATCGGATCGGAGAAGACGAGCAAAGATGAGCTCGTCCTTCTTGCAGTCCTATTCCTACGACGAGAACGACTAAGACGACGGCCATGGGGGACAAGGAGCTCGTGCCATATCCGATGACTCCTCTCTCAGTGACGACGGCGATGCCCTCCCATCCCAAATCCCTAGCCACCCGTCCCGCTCCGCCGCCCCCAACTCGCTGCTCCCTTCCGCTTTTGACGCTTTCTCGGAGGCATTCTTGTTTTCTGATTTTTCTTAGACGGGAGAAGCTTATGGCTGCGGAATTGTGAAAACCCTAAATGGTTGGTTCCTTGGATTTGTTTGATTGGGGGAGGTTGCAGGTCCGCCTGATTTCCTCGACTACATTTCCGGATCCGCGGCTTCTGAAGATGGGGAAGACGGAAGGCGGCGGCGTGGGGGTGGGGGTGGGCGCCTGCATAGGAAGGAGAAGAAAGACCTTCCATCTGGTATTGTTTTCGTGATTTGATTGGTTGAATTGTTGCATTTTTTTAAATGATTTTTGGAATGATCTGGATTTGATCTGGTCTGAATGTATATAATAGTAGTTAGGTCGGTAGTGATGGGTGAGATTTGAATGACTGGTTTATTTTCCAGTTTTCCATCAACACACATCATGGAACATATAACTGTTTGCAAACCTGAAGACAGATTCTGGTACGAACTAGGTTCTAAAACGATGCGGGATATTAACTATGCTGTTGTCATTTTCGAGGTACAGATGGTAGGTTATTTAGTTGTTGTTTTACTTCTATGAATATATTTTTGTTTAATGGGATGTGTTGGGTACAAGGTTTAATTCTGTAGCGACAAAAAAGTCCATAACCTTATACATTAGCAATCTTGGTGATTGTTTTTCATTTTCTTGGTGCACCAGTTTCAAATATTGTCCCTACTCTTGCATGTGTGCTTGTGCATTGGCTTAGGGCTGCTAGTGTGTGTCTGCCTGTTGGTTGCTTAATGTGACAAAATGGATTGAACTTAAGAGCTGTGAGCCAAAGAAGTCCTTGTGCTAAGAAATTCTGCTGATAAGGAAATAAGATGACTTTGCTAAATAAAATAATAGAAATTTTTTCATACATGTTGAAAGGAATGTCTTTGATTCTGCTTATGCTTATGCATTACCGGTCCAAAGCCCTGTATCCAACTGTAAAAATGCCACTGCTATTTAAAATCCCATGGATCCTACTTTAGGGTC
Organism: Piper betle; assembly: GCA_033002965.1. Taxonomy (NCBI): domain Eukaryota; kingdom Viridiplantae; phylum Streptophyta; class Magnoliopsida; order Piperales; family Piperaceae; genus Piper; species Piper betle. The sequence continues at coordinate 89,619 of JAURVB010013670.1, read as the reverse complement.
CATTTCATTGATGTGTGGAAGAAAAAAAGCGAAAGGAAACTTTTCTTTTCCTAGGGTTGAACATAATACTAAACAATTAACTTGCCAGTAGTTGTCAAAGAAATAAAATTTTCTTTGCTTATAGGGTGTTTGGTTGCAATATAAAATTTTCAACAAAATCTCTAGATAATCTGTCACAAATTTTGTTTCGTTACAATTATTAAAAGTGGCATAGCTGATAAAATTATGTTTTGCAAGGAGGGGAGAGGAGTGTTAGAAAAATATAAATAGGGTTCAACCCTCATTTGTTTTTCTTTTTCCTAATGTTTTGTGAAGCTTTCTTGAAACCACCTCTGCTACTTTATATTTTGACAACGTTTTACCAAACACCTTTTTATATGTTATCATTGCCACTTTATATTTTGGCAATAAATATGCTTAAAACAATGCAATCAAACGCCCTATTAGAGAAGTACATGTTTTAAATAATGTTCTGATAAAAGTTACATAGATGAGTGTCTCTCATTTTGTTGAGGTACGACCTCATCACACTATTTCTGTCAGTTTCATCAGTCAAACCTAGAGAATACCAAGGTTAATATATATCTGCCAACCGCTGTGGTGGTTGTATGAAAAATCATGCACTCCTAGCCAATGACTTTTAGGTTAAGATTGATATGTTTTGCTGTAGGCTTTGCACAGGTCATATTCTTAAACGTCATTTTTTCAATTTCTTATGGCTTCATCTTTGGATTTGCCATGATAGGTTGAAACTCCTATAAAAAAGAATTGACAAATCACGGAGAGCTTTTTCAGCAGTTTTTGAGCCATTACAGTAAAAGTTCACAAACTTAACAGCTTGCAGAATGTAGATGAACATCATATAATCCATATTGTATTATTTGTTAAATTGAGTTAGAAAGAAATAAGAATAGCCATGTTCATTCTGATTAAGTCATATAATTTACAGCCATAAGCTCCAGCGCCATGAACTGAACTGATTCCATGTTGAATAACATCTAATGCGAAAAAGGATCCACAATCAAGGATAAGGAGAAGAGTAAGAGAATGAGAGGCCAATCTTCTCACGCCACTTGGAAGAGTGAAACAGAGATGCTGCATAGGCAGCAGTTTGATTGAATCGAAGATGCATGTAAAGAAGCATAATGATCACTTGTTTGTCATTTGAAAATGTTTGTTTCAACTTCAATGTGTTTATCCTTAGTTGTTTATGAGTTACTGGTTTATGTGAATGGTATAACCGAGTACAATTACTCGCTTCAGGGAATTGTCGCAGCGTCGAAAATCGATGTAGCCAGATATTTTCAGGTATCCTTATCTCGACATTTTCTGGAGTAAGTTCACTTGTTTGACTACAGTTTCCTATAATGCCCATGTAGTTGTGGTCTATATTATTGCTTCAAAGTCGGGCCCATGATGTTGAATTCTCATGCAGGAGAATATGATAAAACGAAAATGATAAGTTGATACTGAAGCTGGCATGTCTTACAGCCTATGAAAATTAGTAAGAGTGCTTTCCAAAGAATGAGAATTGACATTTTCTCAAATAAGTAGGAAACTTTTGTCAAAATTGTGAAGGTCTTTGCCGTCTCCCGCTATATCCTTGGAACTCGTAGATGGAAGTTATCTTTTAGATTACAGTCTTCGTGTGTGCTTCAAACTTCCTAGTTGACACATTCAACCAAGTGCTTTTACATCTGATACTCAGTTGAGCATGTTAACTTAAGGAGACTTGTGGACGCTTGATCTCTTGAAACATCAAACAGACTGGTGTGCAACTTTAGGGTTTAGACGCCACAACGTTTGCTTTATCAAATGCCATATTGAAATTGTTGAAACATGCTCTTGATTGCTGAGGAGCCCAACTGAATCGAGCATCAACTTAGTCGAATTCAGCTAGCTGCCAAACCCGCAAGTTCTAGCGCAGTTAAAATGAAATAAATGTTAATCACATAAATGCAAGGTGCTTGAAAACTATTATAAGAGTTCATCTTTCTAGCACGCTTAGTAAGACTCCTTTTCTTTTTAATCTACTGGGGAGGGGACGACGGGTCTTGGCCCCATGGCCGTTGGGAATTTACTCGGAGCAATCTTGGAGAGCCATATGTCCATATCGCTGGAGAATATTCTTACTCTTACTCAAAATGTTACTAATTTCACCTCTCTATATACATTTTTAATTTTTTAAATTTTTTTGTCTCTTTGGAGATAGTTGATGAAAACTAGTTCACTTGTTTGTAAGGATGTAAACACACCAAACCTGTTCCTAAGTAGTTTACATTCGGTTCAATTTGGCTTGAATTTGTGTTATTAATTTTATACTCGAAAAAATACTTGGTTCGAAATAAAAAACTCATTGAACAGCGAATAGAGCTTGAGATAAAAAGTGTTTGACTCGATTTAGCTCGAAACTTGAGCTTAATATGTTTAAACTCTAAAAAATACTATCTACTTAACTTATTAATATTATTAAGGTCACATTGAACTTATATAATGTTAGAAAAAAAATTTTAATCTTATATAAATTAAGTACGAGTCAAACACAAATATTCATTCGGCTCAAAAGCATAACGAGCCAAATCAAAACACTATAAATTTTGAACAAAATGTTCAACCCATAATAAATCAAAGGCTCGTTAAACAAGCTCAAACATATTTGTCAAAAATTAAGTCAAATTCAAAAATATTTTTACTCAATTCGACTTATTTACACCCTTACTTTTTCGTCGTGTATTCTATGTTGGATGTACACTACCACAAATTTTTTTATTTTTTACAGGCTGCAATTGTAATGATCTAAATGGACCTTTTCCTAATGTCGTCCAAGCATGATGTTCGTCGTCATCACCGTTCCCCACAGCGTACAACTGTGACCTCTCAAAACCGTAAAGGATATTCCAATCTTTTTCTTTGGGGAACAAATTATTGAGCCACGAGTCCATTATTTTCTTCCAAGGACCCGCACATTTTGTCACACACAGAGGCATATCGTTTCACACGTCGCATCCTTGTCACACATGCGAGCCTTTGATTATTCAAAATCATTTATTGCAGCCATGCCGTCGCGAAATATCAACTGCGTTATTTGCATAATATCATTGTGAAACCCTTCAATTTATCTCATCCACCAAAGATTTCTCTCGTCGGCGTCAGAATTATGAGAAAATATTTAATTTCTCCTTAATTTATTTCAGCTCTACATCTCTTTTGCTACTTCGGCTATCGATGCGCCTGAATTGAGCAAATATGGAACCATAATAAGCTCATGGCTCCAGATATCTCGGCAAAAGCGATAACCGCTGTAATAAGTTAGCTCTTCGCCTACAGAACACTAGATTGGCCGAACTAGTCCTGTAATTAACATAACATATATAATTTATATGATTGGTTTCTTTTTTCAAGCATCTACCGAACAACCGGTCTCTTTTGGTTTACAAAAGCATTCCTCCAAAGAAAAACACATTAAAAAAAAAGATGATGCATATATTCACTAGGACCAAGAGTGCTTTTAACAGTAGTGGAAGGGGAAGGTGTGAGAGAGGGAATTGTACTGATGATGCTGGTGTCCATGGTGAGCTATTGTGCCTTCTTTCTGCAAGTGCCACCTTAGATGAAGAAACTCATCCACCGAGCACGGCAACCTTAGGGGTCCGGCTAAGTCATACCCGTAAACTTCCTGTGTTTTCTCGAGGAGCTTCTTGAATTCAGGATGGTGTAGATAGGATATGGGGATGGTGAACCTTCTGAACCCAACATCTTCGTCTTCCTCTTGGCCAACCCATACCACAAGCCAGCCCTTCTTCACCTTATTTCTCTTCTCCTCTTGCATACTGGGTGATTTGCTAGCTACCAGTAGGTGAGACTCTTGATATGGAGTTTTGTGTACTGGTTTTGGGTAACGCCGGGAGCGCCCAAGTGTCATTTTATAGGCTTGGAGGTGGCTAATGAAATTGAGGGTATTTGGGCGTTTTAGTTACTTAAGTAAGTAATTATTTACCTTTTTATTCGTGTTCGTACGGCGCACGAATGATTGCACTTTCCCTGTCCTACTCATCTTCTCTGCTCTTTCTTTCATAAATTTATTTATGATGGTGATCTTTATCTTCTTGTTGGATGGGGAATTATTTTTGGGTAAATGGGAGTGATGTCAAAACCCACCATGAATGATTCAGAAAGATGGAATCAAAACAGCCGAGTTCATTGGTTATTATGTTGTTTAAAACACACATAGGTTAAGTGCCATGTTTAACAAGGAGAGAGCTCCTTTAAATACTAGGAACCCATGAATATCATTTTTTGGGTTCTACGTATCAAACCATGATGCTGGGGACATTGCTTCCATTCAGGAGGGTACGATCTTTCACTGACTCTTATTCCACTAAATTCTAATTTAGACAAACAATAAAAAATTACTAATAGTAGTAGAAGAATTTTATTGCTATAACTTAGAAAGTCAAATGAAATTGCCATAGCCAAACGAGAGTTACACAAAAACTATATAACTTAGGAAAACCATAATGTGGAATCATCTGGGAAGTTTTGATAGTTTAAAGTAGAACTTTAAATCTAGAATATAAGTAAACATTGTTATCTTCTGTTTTAAAAAAGGTTTTCTTGTACATATATTTCATCACCATTCCAACTTCGACAGGTGACGACCAAAACTGCAGGTTCTTGGAAGTTTCCTAGATGCAGACAAGCCAATTTTTTGGTTCCAATGTTGAACAGAATTAGGATTTGGGAAGGTAAGATTACTAAGAAAGAGCACTGCTATTTTAAAAGGGGGATGATACTGGAATGTCCTTGAAAATGAATCATAAGAAGAGGTACACAGTCCGTGCACGCTGCCTGTCCTTGTAAATAGTACGGTAAAGGTACCTCCTTCCTAGTCCCGGCCGATTGGGCCGGCCATTTTTAGTGGTCACCACATTGGTTGCCAATGGCCTAAACCTGTAACAACTTCGGGTTATGGATTATGACTCATTGACCGAAGCAAAATCCCTCACTTGGGCAGCTCTCTCAGTTTTGAATTACCAACGTGGCGAGCATAATTTGCTGGTAGGGACACTGGGTAATCCTTATTTTTCATGTTTCTTGTTATAGGACATCATATTGAATGGTCAGAAATTAATGGACTGTGTTCTTGTTTAATGCAGCAACTTCAAGTATAACTTGGCTGGCAAATGAGGGCATTGATATGGATGAAACCCAGTTGCTTTTAACTCGCTTTTGGAACCTATTTGTGGAGTGGCGTTACTATTGGCGTCAGAAAATTGTGCTAGTTTTCTCGATGCAAATAATGATAAAGCTTTTACTAACGCAAATACAGTAGGTTAGCAACTTAATGCTATCTTGCTACTATATTTTGGTGTATGTTGTCCGACGATCGAACAATCTTATTGTCGGTGGAATCCTACGATTGAAGAGACAGAAGTGATTGGTGATCTGTGTTTCACAAGGATTGGTAATGGTAAGGTTTGAAAAGGAGTACAAATACATGTGAAACGCCATAAAAATTTTTAATTCATGGTGATGGCCGACTGGTTTAATTGAGTGGCAGTGTTTTTTTTGAAAAAAATAACGGAAATTAATGGGCAAGGTGATTTGACGTGCAACTATTATATATATATATATAGGATAAAAGATTTCTGTTTGCAGATTTTTTTCAGCCGTTGGATTCAATCCAACGGCTGAAAAAACAAAGGAAGTCTCTTTGTTTCCCGACTGGAAGCGGGCCGGCGGGGTGACGCAGGGGACTCCGCCGGGGTGAGGCGGGGACTCCGCCGGGGTGAGGCGAGGGGAGGGGGCGGTGGAGGGTGGCCGGGGCGGCGCCGGGGTGAGGCGGCGGGGTCGGCGGCTGGGTGGGGCGCAGACGGGGTGAGCCGGAGGAGGCAGCCGGGGCGGCTGGAAGGTGGGGCGGGGGCGGAAGGGGTGAGCCGGAGGAGGCAGCCGGGGCGGCGCTGTGGTGAGGCGGGGTGAGCGCGACGGGGCGGCGACAGGTTGGGTCGGGGGTGGCCCGGGCGGCGACGGGGTGGGGCGGGGTGGACGGGGTGAGCGGAGGGGGGGGGCCATCGCCGCGGCCGGGGTGGCGACGGGGTGGGGCAGGGGCGGAAGGGGTGAGCCGGGGCGGCGCTGTGGTGAGGCGGGGCGAGTTCACCGGCGGTGGGGTGGGGCGGCAAACAGGGAAAAAAAACAGGGGAGGGTAGTTTCGTAATAAAAAATTGACTCGATCCCGACTCGAGTAAATATTACGAAATAAATTGTAAAAAAATGAAATAATTTTGTAATAAAAACTTGGCTCGATCCCGACTCGAGTCAATATTATGAAATAAATTTAAAAAAATAAAATAATTTTATAATAAAAACTTGATTCGATCACAACTCAAGTCAATATTACGAAATAATTTTTTTAAAAAATAAAATAATTTCATAATAATTTTTTTAAAAAATAAAAACTTTACCCGATCCTGACTCGAGTCAATATTACAAAATAAATTTTAAAAAAATAAAATAATTTTGTAATAAAAACATGAGTCAATCCTCAAGTCAATTATTATGAAATTATTTTATTTTTAAAAAAATTATTTCATAAAATTGACTCGAGTGAGGATCGAGCCAAGTTTTTATTATAAAATTATTTTATTTTTTTAAAATTTATTTCAAAAAATTGATTTGATCCTCACTCACTCACTTAAGTCAATTTTATGAAATAAATTTTAAAAAAATAAAATAATTTCATAATAAAAACTTGGCTCGATCCTTACTCGAGTCAATTTTATGAAATAATTTTTTTAAAAAATAAAATAATTTCATAATAATTGACTTGAGGATTGACTCATGTTTTTATTACAAAATTATTTTATTTTTTTAAAATTTATTTTGTAATATTGACTCTTGTCAGGATCGGGTAAAGTTTTTATTTTTTTAAAAAATTATTATGAAATTATTTTATTTTTAAAAAAAGTTTATTTCGTAATATTGACTTGAGTTGTGATCGAATCAAGTTTTTATTATAAAATTATTTTATTTTTTTAAAATTTATTTTGTAATATTGACTCGAGTCAGGATCGGGTAAAGTTTTTATTTTTTTAAAAAAATTATTATGAAATTATTTTATTTTTAAAAAAATTTATTTCGTAATATTGACTTGAGTTGTGATCGAATCAAGTTTTTATTATAAAATTATTTTATTTTTTTTAAATTTATTTCATAATATTGACTCGAGTCGGGATCGAGCCAAGTTTTTATTACAAAATTATTTCATTTTTTTACAATTTATTTCGTAATATTTACTCGAGTCGGGATCGAGTCAACTTTTTATTACGAAACTACCCTCCCCTGTTTTTTTCCCTGTTTGCCGCCCCACCCCACTGCCGGTGAACTCGGCCCGCCTCACCACAGCGCCGCCCCGGCTCACCCCTTCCGCCCCTGCCCCACCCCATCGCCACCCCGGCCGCGGCGATGGCCCCCCCCACCTCCGCTCACCCCGTCCGCCCCCGCCCCACCCCGTCGCCGCCCGGGCCACCCCCGACCCACCCTGTCGCCGCCCCGTCGCGCTCACCCCGCCTCACCACAGCGCCGCCCCGGCTGCCTCCTCCGGCTCACCCCTTCCGCCCCCGCCCCACCTTCCAGCCGCCCCGGTTGCCTCCTCCAGCTCACCCCGTCTGCGCCCCACCCAGCCGCCGACCCTGCCGCCTCACCCCGGCGCCGCCCCGGCCACCCTCCACCGCCCCCCCTCCCCCCCCCCCGCCTCACCCCGGCGGAGTCCCCTGCGTCACGCCCGCTGGCCCGCTTCCCAGTCGGCGAAGCAAAGAGGCTGTGTCTTTGTTTTTCTTCAAGTCGTTGGATGTGCAATCAACATAGACGGCCCAGATAGAAATGTGAGGCAGCAGAGCTCCCTTGTCCTCATATATATATGCATGTTGGAATATATATATATACCTATATATATATATATATATATATATATATATGGAAAAAGTTTTCCTCGTAATCAGAGCACAGCCAACATGGCTGTGCTCGAATTTTATAGAGCCGTCCGATTGAGATCGGACGGCTGAGAATAACCCAACCAAATCACCCCCCCTCCCCCCCTCCCCTTCCTCTGTTTGGTCCGCCGCGCCCCGCCTCGCTCCGCCCCGCGCCTCCCGCCCCTCCCCCGCGGCCCCCGCCCCGCCCCACGGCCCTTACGCTGCCCCGCGCCCCCCACCCCGCCCCCCACCCTTCCCCCCTCCCCTTGTTTTCACCACCCCGCCGCGCCCCTCGCCCCGCCCCGCGGCCCTCGCTCCGCCCCGCACCCCACGCCCCTCCCCCCGCGCCCCCGCCCCGCCCCACGCCCCTTTCTCTGCCCCGCGCCCCTCCCCCCACGCCCCGCCCGCCCCCGCCCCGCCCCCACCCTTCCCCCCTCCCCTGCTTTCACCCCCCAGCCGCGCCCCAGCCCGCCCCGCGGCCCTCGCTCCGCCCCGCGCCCCACGTCCCGTTTCCCTCCCCCTCTCCGCCCGTTTCGCCCCAACCCCACGCCGGCGTCACCAACAGCACCGCCGACGGTGGCGCGAAAAAACAGGGGCGGGGGAGGAGGGCGGGGTGGAAGGGGGCGATGGCATTTTCGTAATAAAAGTTTGACTCGCTCCCGAGTCAATATTACGAAATAAATATTAAAAATAATTTTAAAAAATAAAATACTATAAAATAAAAACTTGGCTCACTCTGGCTCGAGTCAATACTACAAAATTGATTTTTAAAATTTTTTTAAAAATACAATACCATAAAATAAAAACTTGACTCGGACCCGTGCGGGATCGAGTCAAGTTTTAATTATAAAATAAATTTTAAAAAAATAAAATAATTCGGTAATAAAAACTTAGACTCGCTCATTTCTTGAGTCAAGTTTTTAATACTACGAAATAAATTTAAAAAAATATAAGATAATTTTGTAATAAAAAGTTGATTCGTTCCCGTGCAGGATCGAGTAAAGTTTTAATTACAAAATAAATTTTAAAAAATAATAATAATTCCTTAATAAAAACTTGACTCACTCCCAACAAGAGTCAAGTTTTTATTAAGAAATTATTTTTATATTTTTTAAAATTTATTTCGTAATATTAACTCTAGTCTGGTCCGAGTCAAGTTTTTATTACAAAACTACCCCTGCCCATTTCCTTCCCAACTTGTGTCAATATCACGAAATAAATCTAAAAAAATATGAAAAAAATAGATTAAAATACCATAAGATAAAATAATCAATTAGAACTCAATTATTTTATTTATGGTATTTTATTATATATTTTTTTATAATTTTCAGGATATATTTCGTAATATTGACTCGACTCAGGAGCGAGTCAAGTTTTTATTACGAAACTAAGTCTGCCCATTTCCTCCTCCCTCCCCTATTTTGCTGGCCACTCCATTTTTCCACCCCTATTTTGTCGTGCTACCCGACTATCGGCGACCTCGCTACCGGCCGCCCGCTGGCGACTTTGAGAGCGAGTCATACTTTTATTATAAAATTATATATATATATATATATTTAATTTATTTTGTAGCAGTGGCTCGAATCGGGAGCGGATTAATTTTTTATAATAAAAATTTGACTTGGTCCCGACTCGAGTCAATATTACAAAATAAATGCCAAAAAATATAAAAAATACAGGAAAATATCATAAATTAAAATAATCGAATTATAATCGATTATTTTATTTTATAGTATTTTACCCTATTTTGTTCATATTTTTTGAGAGAGGTAGTTTTAAAAGAAAAACTTGACTCGGTGGCGACTTGAGTCAATATTACGAAATAAATCTATTAGAACTTGATTATTTTATTTTATCGTATTTTAATATATTTTTTTGTATTTTTTGGGATAAATTTTATAATATTGACTCAAGTCGGGAGCGAGTCAAGTTTTAATTACGAAATTACCATTTAGCTCCATCCCGACCATTGTCCTCTGCTTTATGGTTAGTTTTTTACGGTAAAAAATAGTGTTAGTTTGATAACTAATTTATTTGTCACCAAAATATTCAGTCACAATTTTTGGTGGTTGATATATAAAAATAATGACCCAATTGTTTTGGTGACAAAATTTTAGTGTGATTAATTTTTAACATTTAGTGTTAATTCAGTAACAAATTAATTTGTCACCATAATATTCGGTGATAATTTAGTGATGAATTTATAAAAAAAGTGACATGAATATTTTAGTGACAATTCGGTAATAAATTTTTTATAAAAAAATTTGTTGATAGAAGGCCTATTTTCCATCTTAAATTATTTATATTAGTATAATAATCCAATTTGAATTTGTTATTGAAGTAGGAAGCGGCAACAGATTAAGGTGCCCATTATGTTAGAGATTTTTTTTGAAGTCGATTAAACGAATTATTGTTCCCGAGTATTGAACCTCAAGGGACGAAAATCTATTGCCTAAAATTATATATCCTTATATGTATATGAACATATTATTTGCTTCTGATGAAATGATCAGACAAATGGATATAGACAAGATTTAAGGGAAGAAAACTGGCACATTACAACTTTATTATAAGCTGCTTCTTTCTCGACCATCCTCCTTAGGTGGATAAAGTCGTCTACTGAAATGGGCAAGCTGAGCGGCCCTTCAGAGCTGAAACCATGGATCTCTTCCACCTTCTCCAGCAGCCTCCTGAAGTGAGGATGATGGAGGTGAGAAATGGGTATCATGAACTTGCTGGCCCCTTCTTTATTGCCTTGTTCCAATGACCCAACTCTCACTGCCACCCATCCTTTCTTCACCATATTTGAACTCCTCTTCTGCTTCTTCTCACTATTAATGGGCGCCAAAGACATAGATGATATGCTCATTTGCTCCACTAATTGATTGCTCTGGGAATGATGCTAATCATAATTTAATCTTTGATTTTGTAGCCACAAAGAGATGATAAAATACTAATATGAATTGGGCTATAAGGTTGTTGGTCAGATGGAGATGAGCTTTTAGTTATATACGCAACAACCATGGATAATGCATCTGTTCAATCAACTTAATTACTTGTTGGAGTTTCTAAGAATTTATGGTCATATTTAAATGCTTGTGTGAAGGAGGTATCGTATTAAGTTTGTGTCGTTTCTGGTACTTGGCTTGTGTGCCATGACATTAATTATGTGTGAGTCCTAATTACTATATAATTTGTACATCGGAGGCAAGGTTCATGTGGTGCCGAGAATTTGTATACTAAAAAATGTTTAATTTGGCGGATATTATTGAGGATAATAAAACGAAGATGAAAATGTTTGACTTCATTTCGGAGCTTTTCATTAATTTATAGTTAAATTGAACAGAAACAATTCCCAACATGGGCGGCATATTTAAGGAATGTATAATCACATATAACATTAAAAAAAATCACAAACATAAATGTAAATAAAGCTCCTGCCCACAAAATCTAAGTAACAATATTATTTATATCGTAGATCCATGCAATTGATTAATATTTACTCAATAACATATTCTCAGGGACAAGATGAATTGAAATGGATTGTTTGAAGTCTGGATTCAAGATGCTGCTTAAATTTGTCAACAGGAACGGAAAGATTGGACGCCACTACTGCGACGCCTTGCTCGTCCATTTCTGGTTTCCTTCTCCACAATCCACCTTAGATGGATGAAATCCTCCACAGAGATGGGCAAGCGAAGTGTCCCTTCTGAGCAGAAGCCATATATCTCTTCCACCTTCTCCAGCAGCTTTCTGAACTGGGTATGATATAGATATGAGATTGGTATCATGAACTTGCGGCCTTCGTCTTCGACGTTACCATATTGCTCCAGTGCTCCAACTTTCACTGCCACCCATCCCTTCTTCACCTTCCTTCTCTTCTTCTCCTCAATAAACAGCGGCCGAGACATGCCTGCTACTCGCATAGCTCTAGGAATGATGAACATATTTTTTCTTTTCTTTTCTTACAATTAGCAAGAGATGGAGTACTGTGAGTTGAGTGATGAATTGAGAGAATAATCATCTTTTATAGAGAGATCAATATGAACGGCAAAACATTAGTTTACTTTTGATTACTCCTTTTTAATTTTTGGCGTCTCTTAGAACGTATGGCCATCAATTTTATCAAATTAAGTTTGTGCAGAAACTGACAGAGAGTTTCTCGAAGATTTGGTTTGTTTAATATTAGATTTAGTTCAAGGAACTTGTTGATCATGTATAGGTTACGGATTAGCAACTCTATTATTTTTTTAATGTTTGCAGTAGTGTGATAACGTAACAGGAATTGTAATGGGGGTTCGGCACTTAGCTTCCGACCTCTAATTTGGACTTCCTAAGATATTCAGACCGTATTAGTCTCCATTTACAGAGACGAATTCAGTATTTTGAATCACATTTTGAGGCGTACGGGTAAATGGCAAAGAAGCTACAAACTACCACAAGCCACCACAACCCGCCACAAACCTAGAGAGACGAGATGAGAGAAAAGGCAAGTGCTAGATTCGGCTGCATGCCTACATCTAATAAGATAAAAATAAAGTCACTAGCTAGAAAAAAATTAAAAGCTTACACCTATTTTTAGCCATCTCATTCAAGAGTTATAAACTAGACTGGATGTTGAACCCCTTGATATATTTCCTGTTGCTTTGCCCAAAGAAAACCCAGTACTCCATGATATTTTTCAAATAAACTCAATCGACCCCTTAGCATTCGTATCATGCATGGTGGAATGCAAACAAAACATCAAATTGAATCACTGATACAAATAATTTCAAACAATGCAAGCAGTAGCAACATTTTTTTGCTTAATATTTGGCTTGTGACAGTTCTGATCTCAAGGAATAACTATGGTTATAAGGACAAACTATTTCTCGTGACAATTCTTACATCTATTGATCCACTAGGTACAACCAATCACAAATGACAAGTTCAATAGGCCTCATAATCCCGTCAAAAACAAATTGAATCATGTATGCTGAAATTTTCATCGCACATTTACAACACCGCAAAATTTTCTAAAATTATCATAATATGGATGGGAAACTGAGTAAGATATCTGAGTATTTTAATCACATGATAGAGCCAGTTTGCATTAAATTTTCACTAGGGTAGAAAAGCGGAAGTCCAAAAACCTTTGCGGCAGTTCCAGCAAGCAACACACTTAGATGATTTACATGCTTGTAGCTGCTGAAGCAATCATTCATATCTCTCAGGAGAAGTAGCAAGTCTAAAGTACAGCAAAGGGAATTGAAGCCCGGAAAGCAGTGAGGTTATATTTCAGGTAGCTTTTCTATGATGTTGAAACTGCTCCAGAATCGGCCTGGTTATAAATAGACCTGAAATATTACTTCAAAATGTTAAAATTATGGAAGTAAATTTTTATGTAAGCTGTCCAACAGCAAGGCTATTGAACATTGAAATTAAACAGCACAACGACTTCCTCAATCCATAATTTTACAATATTGCACCATCTACTAAATATTGTTGCCCATAAAAATGTAGGAAAAAATTAGAATCAGTTAAAAGTGGATACTCTTGTATCCACTAAAGTTAATATGAGTACTTAGATTTCAAGGACGATTAGATTATGGGCTAAGTTTGTCCAATTTGAAAAAACTAATAACCGTGTGATCTAAATGAGTAGCTAGATATCTTCTTAGCTGACGTAGGAATATACACACTAGCTGACACTAAGCAACCTCTAAAAAGCATCCGCCAATCTAAGTTCATGAAACGAAATAAAAGGGTTACTATCAGGTATAATCCAAGTTCCAACTAAAAGTTATTAAGATGAAATAATGATGCAGTGCATGCTACATTTAAAAATGATATATTAGGAATAAGCCCTTTTAAAGAGTCTTACTGTTTTCATGTATCTTCAGAATTATTCTAATGCTATTAAGAAGCTTCTTAGTTTACGTACCTCTATGTTTTACATATGGATAAAGGCTCCCCCATACATTGTAAACTAGTATTGACAAAGAACATGAAGAGTTTGAGTTGCTTCTTGTGCATAACGCATAGTTTGATATTCTTCTAAACAATTTAGTCAAAGGTTATTTTTATCGTCTAAGCATACTCACGATCAAGGCATTGTGAGCCAAGGTTCCAAACTTTATCATCCCATATTCCATCAAATAAGCTCCACATATATTATTAAATTTCAAATGACAGCATTTAATATAACTAGGAGCAGAATCCTTCATATCCTTTTCAACCAAATTCCTCTGCAAATGTGCCATGACTGTCTTTTCATAAGTAAGAAAGAAGATATTACTATAAACTGAACATACCCACATGTGGAGCACTGCTTGAGATGCCCACAGAAAATAGACAGGCAAACAGAGCACACATATCCCATGTCAATGGTCTTCTTATGACAAAAACATCTGCAGATTCAAATGTTAATAACTAAACAAAGAAAAAAACATGTACCTAACATCAAAAGTCATCATAAGGTCATCACCAAGTGAAACAGATTGTGTCATTACTGTTGTATCTAAGCAACAAATGATTATCACATTCATAAAAACATTAATTGCCTTCACAACACAGACAACTAAAAGGCTAAGCCATAAAAGTCCTATTCAGTTCATCTACAATTTTGGACAACAATAAGATGGAAAAACAAAGCTTGAACCATATGGTGGGGGCAGCATGCCAGACTGCCAACTCACAGAAGTTGACCTTATTCAGCACATTTCTTGTTTGTGAAACCAACAACGGATTTCAGTTTATTTGTATCCTGGAGATTAGGACAAAATCATTATTATAATATCCTAATAAAGAGTCATTTAAAGAATTGCTTACGATGCTCGAAAATCAACCCCAGGAGACTTTGGAAGCTTCAGAAAATTACGAGATTGCAGATCTGTTGCAAATACTGCCTGTAATTTATAGTAGGTCATATCAGTGGTTAGTACTAACAAGCATCTAATAAGATTAACTGAACAAATTAAAGTACAGGATGAGAATTTAGAGAAGTATATAAAATCAAACTTCTAAATATATGCATTTGCAATCATTTTGCTGAGATGCTTCCTTTTGTGCAACGACTATTTTTTTTAACAAGTGTGAAAAGTCCAATAACTCAAGCTTTAAAAATGATTAACAAGTGTGAAAAGTGGAATAATCAATATAGATCAGTGGATTATAAGAATTAGAATCAGAATACAACTTGACCATGCATTGTTTTATGTCATAAAAAATTAAATAAATAATTAGGGCCATTAGAAAAAGAACACACCGAAAGATACTGAAACAATCCATCAAAATGGGCTGGCTTTAGGTAGATGCCACCGGTAATGTGTGAAGCCTACATCATAAAGCAGCATATGGTGAGAGCACATCATCACGAGTATAACATAAGACACTTGACAATAAAGTTAACCACCTGTTGTAGGAATGCCGAATTCTGATTTCCCAAAATGCATGAGTCAATGGGGACCTGCAAAATATTGTAAAATAAAACAAATATATGTGACCTAGAAGATATACACAACAGTAGAAACAAAGTAACAAATCAACAAGCTTAAGCAGCTGACATTGTACCATTTATTTAAATCTAAACAGGAAAAAATAGCATAAACAGAATTAGAGGAAAAAGCCCGTAATGTGGTCAAACCACCATCAGTTAAAAAAACACCATAACAACTTATAACAAATAAAAATATATTTCGACAACTAATATCTGGAAATTTTATATCAACACAATGAGTTTCAATAAAAAAAGTATGCAATCAAATTTATTGAAATGAAAGTGGAAAATTCCTTCAAAGCATTGCGAATTTCTCATTCACATCAAGACAAACTTGATGGGAATAAAAACCAAAAGGGAAACGTAATCAGAATAGCCATAAAATCTTGTACCATTAGCCAGATTGTGAGTAATGGGACTAAACTATGCTTCATCCAAACAGAAGGCATTTTTGCAGAAAGAAATAACACATGATTATCAACACCAGGAGAATGAGTATTTTCCTACAAACTAGTACCAAATATCAAGTCTTTGTTGTGAATGTGATAAGCATTGGAGTCTCTCTCAAGATTCTAAAAGTTATGCATGGCATGTTGTGAACTTTTATGGTTGGATCACTTGACAACAAATGTTGCACCTCAATTGCATTAGAAATGTTGATTCATTACAGAGTTGCTTTCCATGCCCACTAAAAGGTTGCAACTAAGCATCCATCAATAACATTCCATTTTCAGCTAATGAAAGTAGTAACCTTCATATGAAAAGAATCCTTGACCTAGTCAGCTAAGACATATATATCATGATGAGGAAGATAGCAAATAGACCAATAGATGACACATAATAAAGTCAACGGACAATACTTAATTGGAAGATGAAAGATCAATGAATTTGCAGCATAAATATAAATGTTAATATTTTAAAAATGTAAGAAAAAAAGAACAAAAATCAAGAGTCCAGGTTGACATACACAAACATGCCATTCTTAGAATATCATACCATGGAATGCTGGGCCGAGAAAATAGCATTCATTACAGCAACATATCTGCCAATTTTTATCTTTGAGAGCAGGAATCAAATCATTGAAAGCTAAAAATACATATAGCTGAAGAAACAAGCAACATACTGCTCGGGTCCATCCGGAGATCCGTGAAGGCACAAAATCTGCCACATTTTATCAGTTTAGGATTTGATATAACTTTTAAGAAGAGAACTATAAACTGCATAAATAATATCCAAAAAAGAATGCAATAGTATGGGAAGAAGAACTACGATTTATACCACCTCAGGCAATCAAAATTCAGAACGTGGTAGCAATGAAAAAATGGTAACTGATTAAGTTATTGCTACCCCAATAAACATAGTTCTGAGGCAATGATGCATGCTAATATTTTAAATATGGGAAAAATAATACTACATCAGTTATTAACAAGGTTCACAAACTTACCCTAGGGTGAGGATGCAGTGGACCTGATCGGAAGACCCGCTGTATATCTACATACAATAAGGTGCAATCAAACAAACAATGTGTGGATACACCATCCTCAAAACCAATCAATTTGACATCAATTTTGTTAAAAATAACAATAATTATAAAGAAAAAAATAGATTAATTGAAGGATACAACAAAGAGCAAGGGAGAGAGACCCAGAGAGCAAAGAGGAGGCTTTCCTGACCGCCTCGTCGTCACCGACCATCTCCTTCTCACGCGCCACGAACTCCGCCAAGTTGGCCAGCGTCTCGGAGAAGACAGCAGGCATGTTTCCATTACTATACCCGCTGCGCGGGGCCGTCGAGGAGTCGTAGACGTAGGCGCAGGAGTTGATGCCGGTGGCGATCACGACGACATGGTTGAGCTGGTTCAGCAAGAGGATCGAGTTCAGAAACGGAAGCACCTGCAAATCACATCCCAACAACAAAACAAAACCCTAAATCAGATTGTCGATTGGGGGGGGGGGGGTATGGGGGTGGCGCGCAGAGACGGGATCTTCGTGGGCGGTTGGTTGGTTACATGGTTGAGGAAGTGGGAGAATAAGACGGCAGAGTTGGCGGTGGCGGCGTTAGACCAGAAGAAGGGGTTGGTGTCGAGGAGGACGACCAGTAGACTGACGTCGTCGACGTAGAGCTTTGCCGTCAGCGAGGCGACGGCGGCGGCGGCCATTGTTGGGCTTCTTCTCCAATTAGGTGGGATACAGTAGGCTTTTTGAAAACGGATCGTGTAATTGGGTCGGCAATTAAGGATTCGGACCGCGTCCGAGCCTGGGCCGTTCACCCTTGTGGGTGTGAAGTTTTTGTGAATTAATTTGGCATTTTTTCTTAAAAATATTTTTTGGAGAGTAATAATATTGTCAAAGTATAAATTAATAAGGCTGAGTAAGAGTGGAACTTTAATTAAAGTCCAGATGTATTTTGAATATAGTTGCAAAAATAGGAATCGTCTTCCGAGCTTGTGCAAGAGATTCACTAAATCACACAGATTTATAAAAAATCGAATAAGAATTGATTTACTAAATTAATCTAAATCAGTCTTATATAATAAATATTTATACATATATATTATACTAAACATACCAAACATACATACAAATTATTAACAATTGGCAACACCTAGCATAAATATATAAAAAGAAATTTCTCAATGTAAATACACAAGTTTAAAGTTTAATACAAACATAAAAGATAATCATTATTCATCATCACGAAAACACAATTCCACAAGTCTAAGGTTTAATAGTGTAAAACTCATGACTCGAGTCAAAGTTTTACATTAGTAAACCAATCGGTTCAACTGTCGGTTCGAGTCGAGTCAATTTCATGAACCACATGCTGAGTTGCGGCCAGCCGTGAGTTATGAGCGATGAGGGTCAGGTGTACCTAAATATATGAAAATAACGTCAGAAAGATGGTGAGAAATGAATTATCAGAATATACGAAAGTATGTAGTATATTTTTTTCATGTATTTGATCATAGGATTATTTTTAGGCCAAATAATGCATTAGGATGCGTTATTGGACAGATTGGGTGGGCTATTAGTTATAGAATATGTCATTGTGGTGTTATAGAGTGTAATATATTTAAGGGATTTCCCCTATTTTTCTGTATTTTATGAGATTTATTGTGAGCTAATTATTATTTTTGACTCGAGTCAGAATAAAGTCAATACTTATTTACGATATTACCACCGAACTATTTCTTCTCCCTCCCGACACCTTCCCCCTCCAAGCCCCGCCGCCGCCTATGTGCTCGCCACTAACGTTGCCGTCGATGCCACCCCGCCGCCAATTAAAGCCACCAAGCTCCACCTTGCCGTCACCGTGCCACCCCGAGCCCCCCAGCCGTCGCCCGGCCTCAACGCGATGAAGCCTTTGCGACCCCACCACGATCCTGTGGCCGATCTCGCTGTCGGTGTCCGTCGCAGCCAACTGCCTTGTTTGGTCTTTTTGGCCAGCCGCCACCTCCGCCGACCTCATCAACACTATAGACGCGTTGGGCTCGCCAAGCTGGTGCCAACGGTACCCTATACCACCACTATCCTGCCAGTAGCCACCGCGGGCAACTGTTGCTAGAAAACAATTGGAAAGTCGCCGAAAAACCATGGAAACCTGCCAGAACACGCCAGAATTCATCGGATGTTTTGCCGAACCAATTCAATCGAACCTGATCAAACTTCGAATGCCACCAAGCGACGAATTCGAGCTTCGAGATGTGCGGCAAAACCCTAACTGTCACCGATTACAGACGACGCAAGGTATAATTACCTCCGATTTAATTATTTAAAATTGATAATTATTAGCACAACATGTTAGGATTGATTAATTGTTGTGATAAATGTCTGATTGTGAATGAAGTGATGATTTGCATGATTTGATTGATAGTGAATGAATGATAGTGATCTAATTAGGTAAATTAAATCTGAGTATGCTAATCGACTGCAATGTAACTTAGAAAAACATAACAAAATTGGTATGAATAGGATGAGTTAAAATTACTTTTCATTGATTATTGTTGATTTTTGATGGATGATGATTGTGTTGTGAGTGTGATGTTCATGATGAGTTTAATGTATCATTCATTTAGCGGGTGTTAGCTTATAGATTTGATATATAGGTACGGAGTAGGAGCTCACCGCCTAGGTGAGAGGACATGCTTAGAGCTTCAACCGAGTCCGTTTAGGACTCGTTCTCAATTTATTGTCTTATTTTATCATGTTTTGTTTACAAAAAGGAAAGAGGACGTATCGAGTAATGGATTTATCATATCCCACTCCATACAGGTCATTTAGCTGATCGTATTTTCTGGATTAATAACCTCGAGGATGAGATTCCTCGAGATTGTTTTCGAAACTTAGATCCAACTCACGATGCCTTCAGCCTATTATATTGAAATCCTTACCCATGCCTATGTATATATAGTTTTCGTATTTTCAGTGAGATGTGAGACTAGGGACGACCACGTCTTGAGATAGGGCATGTGTTTGTCAAAGCGGTCTCTGGAACTGGTGAGCGTCCACTCCATTCTCTGCTAACTCCACCTTTGAATTCCTCAAACCTGGAGAAGTGTGGAGGTTTATGCGTACTGCTGTGCAGCACATGTCTAGACATGTCATAAAAGGGTACTGAAGGCATATGCCTGAGAGTATTTGGCTTTTGTACTCAGGGCTAGGAGTAGTACGGAGGATATATAGGGCTGAGAGGAAAGAAAGGAAAGAGAATGATTTTCCCATATAAAGGGATAGTTTAAATGGACAAGGAAAGAGAACGATATGGAAAGGGGATGCTTCTGCCCGAGGTCGATGGCTCCCATTACTACCTACCCTTGTGAGAGTTCTAAAAGAAGAGTATATAAGATTTTTATTCAACAGGAGGGTCAGCTCTTCTATGTCAGATTGATATTAGTTATTTTGGACCGGTAACGCTCGTTACTAATGTATTTCTATTATATATATATAGGTGAGAATCATGAAGAATAAGCACTGTAGGGACAGCAAAGGAGCAGCACTGAATTGCACATACATGTACTTGCCCACTATAATTGGTGATGTATTGAACTGTGTAGATAATGAATTTGAATGATATTTTTTGTGAACTGTTATAGATATTATGCATGTGAATGCAAATGGAAAGTGGAAATGAATAGGGTGCGCTACGAAGCGAAGATAACTAGAATGTGAAAATCATGTTGTGTTTAGACAGTATTTTAAATTTTTATTGCTATAAATATATACTGTTTATTGTTGACAAGGTGGTCCCTATTGTACTTTTAGGGGAGATTCTATCCATTTTGTTTTTCGAAATAGATATTTCTGTTGAATTTTTCATTTGTTTAGTTTGTTTGTTTACTTGTTTGCATATCATGCTATGCATGTAGGACAACGTTAGAATCCAAACATATCATCCATGTTTTGCATGTGCCATTACCATCTTAAGACACCAAGGATAGGTCCGGATCGGCTTAACCTAATCAAAGAGATTAGCAAACGGTTTGATCGTCAGTAACATTTCCGGGTTGGTTCACAGGTAAACGGAAATAGGTGTTACAAATACAGAACAAATGATAGTGATAATTCATAAATACAAGTCCATAAAGTTGAGGTTTAACACAATTTTACTTGGTAAATTTTAAATCATTTAATTCATCATCTGAAGCATTTTTAGAGTCTCGATCACTATTACCAATTTCTTGAGCTTTTACCCGCATCAACACGAGACCCTATGTAAAAGGAGGCATAAAATTCCCACCCATACGAAGTCCCTTAGGTAAAGGAGGCATTGACAAACTTTGTTGGGGGTGGCGCATATACGGTATCTTCGTGGGCGGTTGGTTGGTTACATGGTTGAGTAAGTGTCGAGGACGATGACCAGTGGACTAATGTCGTCAGTGTAGATCTTCGCCGGTAGCGAGGCGACGGCGGCGGCAACGACCATTGTTGGGCTTCTTCTCCAATTAAGTAGGATACAATAGGCTTTTTGAAAATGGAACGTGTAATTGGGTTGGCAATTAAGGATTCGGACCGCATCCAAACCGGGGCCGTTGACCATTGTGGGTGTGAAGTTTTTGTGAATTAATTTGGCATTTTTTTCTTAAAAATATTTTTGGAGAGTAATAATATAGTTAAAGAAAAAATTAATAAGGTTGAGTAAGAGTGGAACTCCAATTAAGTCTAGATGTGTTTTGAGCATAGTTGCAAAAATCGAAATTAGCCTCCGAGTCGGCTTAAGAGAGAGTCACTATATCAGACTGATTTATAAAAAATCGAATAAGAATCGGTCTAAATCGGTCCTATATAATAAAAATTTATACATATATATTATACTAAATATACCAAACATACAAACAAATTATTAGTAATTTGGCAACAACTAACATAAATATACAAAATGAAGTTCTCAATGCAAGCACACAAGTTTAAAGTATAATACAAACACAAAAGATAATCACTATTTATCATCACAAGAACACAATTCCACAAGTCTAAGGTTTAATAGAGAACATGTGACACTAATAATTCATAAATACAAGTCCAGAAAATTGAGGTTTAACACAATTTTACTTGGTAAATGTTAAATCATCTAATTCATCATCTGAAGCATCTTCAAAGTCTCGATCACTATCACCAATGGGAAAAGTAGAGTTCTCACCCGCATTAACACAAGACCATGTGTAAAAAGAGGCATAGAATTCCTATCCATATGAAGTCCCTCAGGTAAAGGAGACATAGACAAACTTTATTGTAAGTCAATAGATATATCAATATCAATATTAAGTCCACTAGGAAGAGGAGGCAAAGAAAAACCATCAGATGGAGTAGAACATAATCTAATTGCAGTTGCATTGTTTGACTTATTGACATTGGTTGTTGCTTCATTTGTTGTAGCAGTCAATGTGTTGCTACTTTCATTTTTCACAAAGACCTCTTGGCCTTCATCATCACTCTTGTCAACATTGGTACCAAAGAAACCATCCTACATAGAAAATAAATCATACCCTACATATTTTAATTCTAAAAAAGTTTATACACAAAATCATAAAGGTGATGTAAAATTTAGTTAAACTTACCGGGGGTGATTGGTTGTCCTATTCTCCAACCCGCTCATCCAATAAGTCATCTAACATCAAATGTGCACAAACTACATTATATTTATGCCTCCATCTCAACTTTTTTCTTTTACCACCCGCATGTTGTAATGAACATATATAAGATCATTCACTCTCTTCCTTGCAAGCTGATTTCCTTTCTGGTATGTACTTGGTCGAAAATACTCCAATTACGTTCACAACCCGATGATGAAGAAGTTTGACTAAGTATTCTAATAGCTATTCTTTGTAGTTGAGGCAGCTTATATCATGTTACTCCCACTATGATGCTACATTTGAAAATATTATTTGCTTATAAACTTGCTATGAAAATGAAATGTGGATAAAGCTAAATTTTACCTGGATGAAGGGCTCTCTTATTTGTAATTGCAAGAGAATGTCCAAAATTTCCTTTTACCGATACAAAATCATACCACTAAAAAATATTAAAAGAATGGGTAATCATATTTAGTTAGACATAAATATTGTACATATAAAATAAAAAAAATAGTAGCTTGCCTACAAAGATGCCATAGATCAAGCTACCTCATCAAGTTTTACAAGACAAATGACATCATTGAATGCACGATAAACCTCAATTGACTACAAAATTACACAAAGTCAAACACAATAAATATAAAATTATTAAAGAAAAGTTATAAAGATATGTAAGTCAAATGAGAGCATAAAATAGTAGTTTTAGAGTGATAACAAGTTTGAGGATTAAACATAAATAGTGTAGTATGAAGAGGATGGCAAAATTGATTTTCCTATCTCTTAGTAATCATATCAACAAATAACTTGTCGTTATTCTTTCATGTCATATAGTACCTTTATTTCTTTCATAGTCTTTTGCTTTTCATCATAAATAAATGACATTGAAGGTTTTTCATCACTACCCACTAATCTTAAAAATCAAACAATTAACTCAGTTGTTTTATGCACAAATTTTATATTCTTCCAAAAATTTGCACTTAAGACAACTTTTTCAGCTTCTATTTTATCCTCTTCTTTTGTATACTTGGATGATGAATACGCTCACAGATAGACATCTTTTTTAATGTCTACTTATGTTCTAAAAAACTAGCAACTAGCAAAAAGTGAGTATTAGCAAATCAAGTAGCCCCAGGTCTCACCAATTCATGGCTTGTGAAATCATCTCTCATAAGAGCCAACAACCAGGCGTGGTTGTATATTTTATAACTTTTTGTGCATTCACAATGCATGTTCCAACTTTCTTGATTTTTACAAAGTCTTTAAGTATCAAGTTTACACAATGGGTAGCACACAACGTCCAAAATAGATGTGGTTTCTTTTGTTCTAGCATTCTCCTAATAGCTTCGTATAGCGAAGCATTATCGGTAATGACCTACATTGACATATCCAACCAATGTGAAAACAAATAATTAGGTTAAAAGGACAATTCATGTAACATAGAATACCTCCACAACATTTTCCTCTCCAACTTCTGTTACTTTGTCTAGTAAACTAAACTCGCCAACTTCTATTACTTTGTCTAGTAAACTAAACAAATAAATGACATCCTTTCTTTGTCCGAAACATCAATTGATCCAAAGAAATATATTCCTCTTGGGCAATAAACTAAAAAATTGGTAAGAGTTCTACTAGATTGATTAGACCACCCATCAGACATAATAGAACAACCCATAGTTTTCCAAGATGTTTTCATATCCTCTAAGCTAGCATTTATAAAAGCTATTTACCCGGTAAGAATTTTACCTGATAAAGAACCTCTTCCTAGAGGTTTGATCTCTTGACGACAATATCTACCTACCACATCAATCATTTTATAAAAATAGGGTGACTCAATAATATGAAAAAGAATTACACAATGATAGAAGAATCAAACAATGGTTGTGTGCAATTGCTCTTTTGCATTTTTCTAATACCATAGAAATTCTTATTTACCTTGATTTACTCTTCTTCTCACTCTCAAAAGAAGATTCTTCCTCTTCTCAGTAGACTTAAAAGCACCCAACATCCTTATTTTTATTTTGCTCCCAAACTTCAATCCTTTCCTTATCAAACTCATTCAAATCATATGACCCAATTTGTAACACCCCAAATCCGGTTCACGCTCGTGAACCGAACCGGCATGTTACAGGCCCCGGTTAGGTCGGCTAACCCGAACCTAACTCATGTGGATCCAATCTCGGCGTCTTAAGATGAAGATACGATCCATCATGAATGAATAAATACGAAAAATCCTAACATGGTACTACATGAATGGCAAGCAATTCAAAATACACACCAATACAGTTACGATCAAAATTCTGAAATAAAACAGACAGGGTCTCCCCTAAAAGTGCGATTAGGGTCCACCCTGTCAAAATAATATATACAAGTATACATATAAACATGTATCTATATATATCACGCCACTTCATTCACACAATCTGTTCCTATCTCACATTCTGTCATCGTTTCTTAGCGTTCGATCATGTCACGTCATCATATCTTATCATCATCTCATAACATTAAATCATATCATACTATGTCTTAGCATTCCACTTCATTCACAATATAATAACATAATACACAAAATTAAACATTCAAAAATCTAACATGTGTGTGTGTACAAGACCTCATTGCTCCTCCGTCCAAGCTGGCTCATCCATCTCGTGCTTATCACCTACATATATATAAGAAAAACGTCAGTAACAAGCGTTACTGGTCCGGAAAATAAAATAACTATAACAAACTGGCTATGAGAGCAAACTCTCATATGGAAGAAAACCATATACTTCCTCAAGAACACTCTGAAGGGCACTACTGAGGAGCCACTGGGCTGCAGACCCGGTAGCATCCCGAACTTACTGCTCTGCTGCTGTACTGTGCTACTCTCAGCACTTCTTTTTCAGTACTTCTCATGAAACTTTATCCTAAGCCCTCTCCGAACCTCCATATCTCTCCTGGCCTTGAGCACGAAGGCCGAGTACTCTCAGGCAGTCGCCTTTAGTACCCTTTGAACCACAAGTCCGGACATGCGCTGTACTAAACAGTACCCGTAAACCTCCACGTTCTCCGGGTGTGAGGAACTCAAACGCGGAGTTGTCAGGATCCCTCGGGAATGGAACAGTCCGCTGGCACTAATCCAGAGCCCGCTTTGACTGTCACGGCATCCTCTGCATGGTACGTGCAGTCGGTTTCTCCATCTCTCGTCTCACTGAAAACTCGATAAAACTATATATATAGGCCTGGGAAGGGATTCATATAATAGGCCCGAAGGCAACTTGTGGTGGATCTTGTTTTCGAAATCATCCTCGAGGGATCTCATCCTCGAGGGGTTATTAATCCGGAAAATATTCGGTTAAATGACCCGAGTTAAGTGGGATCCAATAAAACACCACTTAACCCGTCCTGCAAATAATAACATAAACATACAATAGAAAGCGTAAAACAAGACGAGTCCTAAACGGACCTGGTAGAAGCTCCAAGCGTGTCATCGCGCCTAAGCGGCGAGCTCCTATTCCGTACCTACACATCAAAACTAAATACTAACGCCCGCTAACTAAATGATGCATCAAACTCAACACAATTAAACACAGAATTATCATCAAAATAACCATCAAATAATTATAAGAGTAAATAATCCTAACTCAACTACTCATACCATATTTTATTCTGTTCTTCTAAGTTGCATCGTACTAGTTTAACATATTCATACACAATTCATCTCATTAGATCACTTCATTCACTAATAATCTCATCATGCACATCTTTACTTTATTCATGGTCAAGACATTAATCATGATAATTAATTAACCCTAGCATGCTATGCTAACAATTATCATCAATTTTAATAAATCAATCGGAGGTAATTATACCTCACGTCGTCGGCAATCGGCGACGGCTAGGGTTCCGTCGCGCGCCTCGAAGCTCGAATTCGGCGCTCCTCGGCGTCCGAAGCTCGATCGGGCTCCACCGGGTGAGCCCCGCGGAAGATCCGGTGAATTCCGGCGAATTCCAGAAATTCCGATTTCCGGCGGTTTCCCGGCAGTTGCGGGCGGTTTTCCGGCGACTTCCGGTGGTTTTCCGGCGACTATTGCCGGTGGCGTCTACTAGCCGGAAAGGGGTCGTGTTGGGTACCCTCGGAACCGGCTCGGCGAGCCCGACTCATCTATGACCTCAGTGTGGCCAATGGAGGCGGCGGCTCGCCGGAAAACGGCAAAACAGAGGCCGGCCGTGGTGGTTGCTAGATCCGGCCGGCCACGGCGGCAACGCCTCCGCTCCGGTCGGGGAAGGCAGCTGAGGGGTCGAGGACGTCGAGCCGACCACTCGATCACGGCGGCGACGGTCGCCGGCGGCGGAATCGGCAACGTGACCGCAACGCGGCCGCGGCGTCGCGGCGCGGTTTCCTCGCGTCGCGGCGGTCCGATGGGGCCGGACCTGGTCGGGGCGGCGGGGCGACGCCGTGGCCGGGCTGGGCGGCGTCGATCGGCGGCCAGGCGGCGCCGGCCGTGGCGGCGGTGGCGCGCGAACAGGGGCGGCGCGGCGAGGGTTTGGGCGCGGGGGAAGAAATGTCGGGGTGAAAATGGGTGGCATCATCGTAAATAATACTTGACTCGTCTCCGGCTCGAGTCAAGTATCATAACTAACTCGTATTAAATCCTAAAAAATTTCATAAAAATCGGGAAAAATCCCGTAAAATCAAACAACACCAAAAAAAAATTATAATGACATGCTCTAGAACTATCAACCCACCCAAACTGCCCGAACGCGTCCTAACGCGGTAAACGGCCTAATACTAATTCTACGATCCACTATATATAAAAATAATTAAAAAAATGACTGGCATACTCTCATATATCTGATAACTCATTCTGTTCTGCTGTATTCATGACGTTATCATCATATATTTGGGTACGCATGACCCTCATAGCTCATACACGTGACCGGCGTCGGCTCGGTACGCGTGTCCTGAAACTGACTCAACTCGAAAAATAATGGTCGACCCGACCGGTTCTGAGTATAAAACCCTAACTCGAATCGTGGGTTTTACACATTTCTTCTTTAATATTTTCTTTTATTTTTTGGTCTTTTCCACACCTTTGAAGTACTCTTTCATTTTTTGTGAATTTGCTTCAAGAACTTTCTTTTGATTCTGGCAATATGTTGCTTAAAACGATATATTACTCCACTTATGATTTTGTCACAAAAGCTACAGTTGACTTGCTTTTGGATGCGTAAATTGGAGTGTCATATTCCCAACTAATATCCATCTTCCCTATGAAGAAAATAAACAATTACCAATATAGAGTAAATAATAAATTAGTACTGACATAAATGAATAGAAATCAACAAATGAACAACAAAAACTATAATTTATTAAACACTTATAATCAATGAGCACACTACCAAATGAAAGAAGGGAAATTATCAAAGAAGAGAGTAACGAAATGAAGAAAACAAAAATGGAAAATCAAATAATTGCATCATTCATCATTGTGTTATTCACAATTCATTGTGGGAATTCATTTCAAAACAAAACATCACAAATAAAAAATTAATTAAGGGCAAAAAATGAGAGATACCCCTCCTAGAGAATTGAGGGCTTAAATTCACGCAGCTCCACTAAAAAATTATAGCAAAATAAGGTAAAGAGGAGTGACCATGTAAAACACGTGACTCGAGTTAAAGTTTTACATTAACCATTCAGTTCGAATCAAGTCAGTTTCATGAACTGCATGTTGAGTTGAGGCCAACCTTGAGTTATGAGCGATGAGGGTCAAGTGTACCTGAGTATCTAATGATAAAATAAGAAAGATGATGAGAAATAAGTTATCAGAGTATATGATAGTATTTAGTATTTTTTATATATTTGATCATAGAATTATTGTTAAGGTGAATAATGTATAAGGACGCGTTATAGGGCAGTATGAGTGAGTTATTAGTTATAGAACATCTCATTATGATGATATGGTGTGTTTTATATTTTATGGGATTTTCCCATATTTTTTGGATTTTTTAGGATTTATTACGAGTTAGTTATTATTTTTGACTCGAGTTGGAATCAAGTCAACTTTTATTCATGGGCCACTGCACAGCTGCCGATCGATGTCGTCGAGCCCCCTTGTCGTCGTTGTGCCGCCCCGAGCACCCTCTACTGCCGCCTAGTCTCCACTACACCTAATTGCCGTGCAATCGCGCCATGCTCCATGTCACTGATTCGCCACTGTCTGTGCCGCTCAGTAGCTATCATGCCCCCTTCAACCCCTGATCATTTCCCCCACACCTAGCGTTGCTGCCAAGGCCGGCCAAGAGCCAATTAGACAACAAACCGACCAACCCCAACCAACTCGTCATCGTCGTTGTTGCTGTCCTCACTGCCACCGCTATTGGGTTGAGCTCCCGAACCGGTGCCGACCCATAGCCCCGATTGCCTTGCCGAAAAACAGTTGAAAAATCGCCGAATGATGCTGGAATATTGCTCTAAAAATCGAATTCGCTAGAATTCACCGGATCTTCCACCAAATTCATCTAGTCAAACTTGATCAAACTTTGGATACTGTCGGGTGCCAAATTTGAGTCTCGAGCTACACGACATGTAAAACCCACGATTCGAGTCAGGGTTTTTATATTTAGAACCGGTCGGTTCGACCGTTATTTTCGAGTCGAGTCAGTTTCAGAACACGTGTACTGAGCCGATGCCGGTCTCGTTTATGAGCCATGAGGGTCATGTGTACACCAAGTATATGATGATAACGTCATGAACACAGCAGAAAAGAATGAGTTATCAGAATATATGAGAGTATGCAGTTCATTTTTTTTATTATGATATATAATGGATCGTAGAATTAGTTTTGGGTCGTTACCTGCGTTAGGACGCGTTACGGGCATTTTGGGTGGGTTGATAGTTCTAGAGCATATCATTATGATTTTTGGTGTTCTTTGATTTTACGGGATTTTTCCCGATTTTTATGAATTTTTTTTAGGATTTAATACAACTTAGTTATTATACTTGACTCGAGCCGAAGGCGAGTCAAGTCTTAATTATAAGATTGCCACCCAACCATTTCTTCTCCACCCCCGACCTTTTCTCCCCCACGCCCAAACCCTAGCCGCCGCGCCGCCTCTGTTCGAGCGCCACAGCCGCCACAGCCAACGCCGCCTGGCCGCCGATCGACGCCGCCCAGCCCGGCCACGGCGTCGCCCTGCCGCCCAGCCCGGCCACGGCGTCGCCTGCCGCCCTGACCATCCCGGCCACGAGCTGGCCGCCACAACAAGAGGAATCACCGCGGTGACCCAGCGCTTGCGTCGTCGATCGCCGCCGCCGCCGACCGTCGCCACCACGATCAGGTGGTCGGCTCGACGCTCCTTGACCCTCCAGCTACCTTCCCCGACAGGAGCAGAGGCCATCGCCGCCCTGGCCGGCCGGATCTAGCGACCCATCGCCGCCGGCTCTGTTTTTCCATTTTCCAGCGAGCCGCCACCTCCATTGGCCATGCTGATGTCATAGATGAGTCGGGCTCGCTGAGCCGGTTCCGAGGGTACCCAACACGACCACTTTCCGGCAAATAAACGCCGTCGGCGATTGTCGCCGGAAAACCACCAAAAGCCGCCGGAAAACCGGAATTTCTGAAATTCGCCAGAATTCACCGGATCTTCCGCGGGGCTCACCCAGTCGAGCCCGATCGAACGTCGGACGTCGGGGAGCGCCGAATTTGAGCTCCGAGACACGCGACGAAACCCTAGCCGTCGCCGATTGCCGACAATGTGAGGTATAATTACCTCCAATTTGATTATTTAAATTAATGATTGTTAGCATAATATGATAGGATTGAGTGATTCCCATGATAGAAGTCTGAGCATGAAAGAAGTAATGATATGTATGATATGATTGGTAATGAGTAAATATTAAGTGATCCGATGATGTAAAGTAAATTTGAGCATGTTAATCGGGTACGATGTAACTTAAGAAAAACACAGTAAAATTGGTATGAATAATATTAGTTAGAAGTATTTTCATATTTATGATTATTTGATTGTTGATTGACGGTCATTGTGTGTGATTTATCATTTAGTTAGTGGGCGTTAGTATTTAGTTTTGATGTGTAGGTACGGAGTAGGAGCTCGCCGCCTAGGCGCGATGACACGCTTGGAGCTTCTACTAGGTCCGTTTAGGACTCGACTCTGTTTTACGTCTTTCTATTGTATGTTTGATTTATTGTCTGCAGGACGGGTTAAGTGGCGTTTTATCGGATCCTACTTAACTCGGGCCATTTAACCGAACATTTTCCGGATTAATAACCCCTCGAGGATGAGATCCCTCGAGGTTGATTTCGAAAACAAGATCCACCACAAGTTGCCTTCGGGCCTATTATATAAATCCCTACCCAGCCCTATATATATGTAGTTTTCGCGTTTTCAGTGAGACGAGAGATGGAGAAATCGACTGCACGTACCATGCAGAGGATGCCGTGACAGTCAAAGCGGGCTCTGGATTAGTGCCAGCGGACTGTTCCATTCCCGAGGGATCCTGACAACTCCGCGTTTGAGTTCCTCACACCCGGAGAACGTGGAGGTTTACGGATACTGTTTAGTACAGTGCATGTCCGGACTTGTGGTTCAAAGGGTACTAAAGGCGACTGCCTAAGAGTACTCGGCCTTCGTGCTCAAGGCCAGGAGAAATATGGAGGTAAGGAGAGGGCTTAGGATAAAGTTTCACGAGAAGTACTGAAAAAGAAGTGCCGAGAGCAGCACAGTACCAGCAGCAGATCAGTAAGTTCGGGATGCTACCGGGTCTGCAGCCCAGTGGCTCCTCAGTAGTGCCCTTCAGAGTGTTCACGTGGAGTATATGATGTTTTCTTTCATATGAGAGTTTGCTCTCATAGCCAGTTTGTTATAGTATATTTTATTTTCCGGACCAGTAACAATTGTTACTGACGTGTTTCTTATACTATATGTAGGTAATAATCACGAGTTGGACGGAGCCGGCTAGGACGGAGGAGCAATGAGGTCTTGTGCACACACATGTTAGATTTCTGAATGTTTAATATTGTATTATTATGTTATTATATTGTGAATGACTATGATTCAAATGTTTGAGACATGATAGGATGTGATTACATGAAATCAGATGATGCTAAGACATGATGATAAGTGGTGAGATGTGATCAGAGTCCAGCAGCAGAAGTGTGGTTCAAGTCCTATGTTAGAATATATAGTGATATTAAATTATGTGTGATGAAAATGTGTATGATATATATATATATATATATGTATATATTATTTTGACAAGGTGGACCCATAATTGCACTTTTAGGGGAGACTCTGTCAGTTTACTTAGAATTTTCAGCGATTTTTGCTCGTAATTGTAATGATGTGAAAATTAATTGCATGTCATCCATGTAGTATCATGTTAGGATTTTACGACATTTATCCATGCATGACAGAGTCGTATCTTCATCTTAAGACGCCGAGATTGGATCCGTATGAGTTAGGTTCGGGTTAGCGCAACCTGAGTCGGGGTGCTAGGTAACATGTCGGTTCGGTTCATGAGTGTGAACCGGATTTGAGGTGTTACACGACAAAACCCTAACTATCGCTGATTGCCGACGACACAAAGTATAATTAACTTCGATTTAATTTCTTAAAGGTGATAATCAACATGCTAGGATTGATGGATTGACATGTTAACTAATTTATTTCTATAAAAATATGAATTTGTTTGATTGAATTGTATTAAAACAAATGTTAAGAAACTAATTAGGTAAATTAAGTAAGTAGTATAATCTAATGCAACGTAATGTACGAAATCTTATATGGATTGGGATTGTTGTGTGATTGATGTATGTATTGATGTGTGTGTGCTATAGGATGTGTGAATGCATCATAAGCTGGTGTTAGCCTTTAGTTTGATGTGTAGGTGTAAATTAAGAGTTTGCCGCCTAGGCGCGTGGACACGATTGGAATTTCTACCAAGTCCGTTTAGGACTCACTTATGGTTTGACTTCTATACTCTGTTGTGTTTTGTTTTAACAGGTAAGAGAATGTGTTGAATGGTGGATTTATTGTATCCCACTTCACACAAGCCATCTAGTCGTATGAAAATTTCAAATTAATAACCCTCAAGGATGAGATCCCTCAAGCTTGTTTTCGAAACTCAAATCTAGATCATAATGCATTCGGGCCTATTATATTGAAATCCCTACCCAAGCCTATGTACATATAGTTTTTCGTGTTTTCAGTGAAATGTGAGATGAGTGAAAACCGACAGCCACGTCTTGAGATAGGGCGTGTGTTCATCAAAGCAGGTTGTGGAATTAATGAGCCTTTGTTCCATTCTCGAGGGATCCTAATAACTCCATCTTTGAGTTCCTCAAACCTGAAGAAGCGTGGAGGTTTACAGGTACTGCTATGCATCATATGTCTAGACTTATAGTTTCAAAGGGTACTGAAGGCACATGCCTAAGAGTACTCGGCTACTTTACTGAGGGTCAAGAGTGATACAGAGGATGTAGAGGGCTGAAAGAGAAGAAAATAATTTTCCTGTGCAAGGGATAGTTTAAAGTGACCAATGAATGAGGATGAGATAGAAATGGGATACTGATGCGCGAGGTCAATGACTCCTAGTTATTACCCTTATAAGAGTTCTATGAGGAAGAGTAATGAGGTTTTCATTCAACAGGATGGTCAGCTCTCCTATGTCAGTTTTTTATTAGTTATTTCTGGATTGATAACGTTCGTTACTGACATCTTTTTATTATATATGTAGGTGAGAACTGCGAGGAGTGTGCATTGTCAAGACTGCGGAGGAGTAGCACTAAAATCGCATACACATGTATTTGCCGAGTGTAATTGGTGATGATGATGTATGTTGAACTATGTGAATGATGAATTTGAATTGTCATTCTGCAAAGTGATATAAATATTTTGCGTGTGAATAAAATTGTGAATGAAAATGAACAGGGTGAGCTATGGAGATTAAACTTGGCTCAAATGTGAGAAAAGTATTGATAACTGAAATGTAAAAGGAATGTTGTATTTGGACTGTGTTTTTTATGTTTATTAATATGAATATATATTGTTTGTTGTTGACAGAATGGTCCCTATTACACTTTTAGGGAAGACTTTGTTTGTTTTATTTTAAAAATAGCTATTCCTTTTAAAACTTTTCGTTTGTTTGGTTTGTTTTATACTTAATTGCATATCATAGCACACATGTAGGATAACGTTAGAATTCTTGCATCTCATTCATGTTTTGAATGTTACATCGTCATCTTAAGACGTCAAGAGCAGAACTAATTCAGCTTAACTAAATCAAGTAGATTAGTGAACGGTTCGGTCGCTGGTAACATTTTCGGATTGGTTCATGGGTGAATTGAAACGTGGTGTTGCAGACCATATAGTATCTTATAATTAATTTGATAAGTAAAGCAAAAAGAGAGTTCACAAATAAAGCAAACAACTGTAGATATGACTCTACCACTAAAGAAATCTTAGATTTTCACCAAGGACATATTGCTTTGGACTTGCAAGTCTTTGTGTGTGAAAACCTAAAGAGACAGACCAGATGGGAGGGAAAGGCAAGGGGGGGGGGGGGGGGTCTCAAACCAATTGTAGGTGACTAGGTGGATAGCGTTGTAGGCAGCAGCTCGAGCTCTACCATCGATGATGGCTCTGCCTTCTTTTTAATCTCCTCTACTCACAAACGGTGGTTAACGTCGAAAAAAGTGGAAGATACCGTGAATGGGATCCAATGGGGTGGTCATCATTGGAGGACATCGCCACCGACCACAAAGAATGGATAAAAATAGGGGAGGCAAGGTTTTTTTCATTTGGCAAGTTTTTTGATAACAATCGATTCACCTGATTCCTAGTGTTGTCAAATTGTTCTATAAATCGACTTAAATCTGCTGAGCATGCACCGATTTTCTTGATAAATGATTTCATGTTTAATTAGGTTTTCAATATAATTGATTTTAATCTGTCGATTCACACACCAATTTTCTTAATAAACAATTTCATCTATTTTTAACTAGGTTTTTAACATAGTTGATTTAAATCGGCTAATTCCATAAATTTTTGCAAATGAGATTTTGAGAGACCATTGCGCCCTTTTTATCATTTAAATAAACTATGCAGGAATGGGATCTAGTGATAGCCAAAAAAAATATTTTAATGTTATTATTGCATTTATTTTTATTTGAATATTTAACAAATATTTTATTAAAATTTGAAGAATCTATTAACAGGGAGGGAGGTTAATAGTTTCATAAATTTTATTTTTTACTGAAGCCAAAGTTACTCTCTTTTGATGTTGTTATGGACAAATAAAATAACTCTCTTTTGAAAAGATTGATATAAAACAAATGCAGTTGTCCAGTTCCAATATGTTTCTGTAAAGAAATGGACTGTTGATTACCGTCGTAGATAATTTTTTTCAAAAAAAAGTTAACGATTATTTTTTTAAAAAATATATTAATAATTTAAAGAATACGAGTTAGTTATTTCACACGAGACTAAAGAAAACTAGCTTTAATTTTAATTTCTTGTAATTATTATAATTACTATAAAATAGCTAGCTTTTTATTTTTCATAAATATGATTAATTATTAATTTTTTCATTAAGAATATCATTAGTCCAAAAAAAATTAAGAAGGGCATACATCATGAACAAGCTGTACGCACCGTAGATCAAAAAATAAACGGCCGATACGAATCCTAAAATCTAAATGTGGGCCGCACAACAAGAACCCTCTCCTCCTGCCCTATATATGGCTTCCACCACCCCACCATCGGAGCCGCTGCTTCCTACCTTGCCGTCGACGGTCATCGACGACGCGTATCTCCTCTTTCAATCGGTCTTCCGATTTTCGAAAGTTTCCGTCTTTCCTCCTTGTTGATTTCGATCGAAATCTGTTGCTTCTGTTGAAGCTTGGATCGAGGTTCTATTGCTCTGGTTTTTTCGTGGGGTTTGCAGGTCGATTGGCCAAGAGATTGGGGGAGAATTGGGTTTTATTTAGTCTATTGCATCAAGGGATGCCTCGTTCAGACTCGAGGTCGCCTTCGTATCGAAAGGGGCGTTCCCCGTCTCCGGTTGGCGCCAGATATGGTCGGCGGAGCAGGAGATATCGAAGTCGATCGCCGTATTCCTACTCTCATAGCAGGTGAATTCTGTAACTGCCATGCATGGTTCTTTTTGGTTTAGATTTATACTGTAATGAACTGACCATTGAAATGTTGGAATGCTTAATGTTGAGAGTGGTGCATATCAGCTCTTTTGCTAAGTTTCTGCGTAGATTGTTAATCTGAGAGCGTGTTAAGCTCTCTGCTTGAATGTGACAGTTAATCGTCCGTATATATATGAGCGATCAATTTTTTGTTTTGTATGTTCTGCCCGGAGCTGGGTTATGGGATCTCGTTCCTCCGTTTATGATATCTTCTGCCATCATTTCTATTAATGGGTAGCAAAACTCTGATGATTTTAGCCATAAGTGAGGATCCATGTTTAATTGTTATGAAGACTGAACATTTCTGGTAAAAAAACTTCTCATTTTGTTCTGCTTTTGATCAGTGATGCAAGGCACTAGTTTGGACGTTAATGTGGTTAATTAGTCTAATTGATTTGATGGTGGTTTAACTATTTTACTTGATGATCACATCTCTCTATAGAGTGAAAATGCCATGACGTGTCTCTTTTCAAAAGCCACGTTGTACTGTATTTCGGAATTTTTTTTATGGAGTTTAGTTTCTGGTTTTCCTTTTTGGAGTTGGTCGTGCTGTAAGTTACGTGTTTTTTCTCTCTTATTTTATGTTTCTCTTGTTCTGATACGAAGGGATTCACTGGTCACAAAAGTTAACATTTTTCTTTATATATTGTAAAATTGTACAACTACAACTAAACGTTTGGATACATTGAGCTCTAACGTTCAACTCTGGAATTGAAAAAAATTAAGTACTGGAATTCTAGGTATCCGTTCTGTGTCAACCAAACAGGTTCTTTGCTGATGATTGTTCTTTGATTGCTCAATTGGGACATTCGTGGTAAAAGTCGGAGCTCAAATTGATTACTCTAGCAAATATGTGAGGTAACTTGGTAGAAGTTATGTTGTGGAAAGTGTCCAGTGGTCTCAGGTGTTGTAGGTATTCATTCTTATAGGATTTTGTAGGGTTTTGTCTGATTGGGTACTTACTTCTGTCTCTTAAATACAGGAAGAGAAGTCGCTCTCTCTCCCCACTTCGAGAAAGTCGATCACCATCTCCTAGACGTCGGACAAGTCGTTCTCCAGTTCTCAGGCGGCATAGGAAACACAGAAATAGAAGCATAACAAAGTCTCCAGTGCAGCCATCTGCTGAACCAAGTGCTGGTTCAATGGAGCATAGAAGTGCCATAGAAAAAATAAAAACTGAAGAAGAAAAGAGAAGGTGTATTCCCTTTGCACTTCTGCATGAGCATTTTCTCCTCTTCTCTGTTCACTTTTAAGTTTTTGTAAATTATGGACAAATCTTCTTTGACATAAAAGCTACAAGGACAATGTTCATGACAGATTAATTGCATTGGTTTGGAGTTTGTAATCCAACTTCAGTGTAATTGAATTTTTTATCCATGAGGTTGAATGGACATTTTCTGAGGTGGATTGTGTTTTTTAGATCTGTTTTTGACCCAATATGTATTAGGTGACAAAAGAAACAAATGTTTCATGGCCATGGTGTTGGCTTTGCCAAGATGTTGTTTAGTGCAGCCAAGAAGAAGTATTCCTTGCTAGTCATGTATAAAAATGTTTGGCCCATAATTTTTTGTCTTCTTTGTCATTACAAGTAGAATGCTTTCTTAGTGCCCAAACAATAACTTAACAAAAATTTTGTGATTAGTTTCGAACCTTCAACAGGTTATTTGACATCTCGTGTGCAGACTTTTTTCTGAAGGGAAGCTCTACTGCTATAGTTCCAACTTGTAATGTTTGATGATCCAATTGGGTGCCACATTAATCTCTTCTATTCAACGGTTTGAATTCATTTGTTTGGATCTCAATTCTGTTAGAGGTATGCCTTGAAAGCATAAGCCTATACATATAGTGCATGACCAAAAAGGAAAAAAGGTTAAAAGCCAATATTCTACACCGCATGTCTACCAAAATATGCATTTCAATGGCCTGTATAACTGCCTAAATAATTGTGAACTACGGATGATTTGTGTAGGGAGGGGACCGGGAGCTAAATTTCTTTTCCCTGTGACAGGCGACAGCAAGAGGCAGAATTCAAACTACTCGAGGAAGAAACAGCACGAAGAGTGGAAGAAGCCATTTGCAGAAAAGTGGAAGAGAGCCTGAATTCTAAAGAAATTAGAACTGAAATTGAGAGACGTTTAGAGGAAGGCCGGAAAAAAATGCTTGACGAGGTTGCTGTGCAACTTGAAAAGGAAAAAGCTGCTGCTTTTATCAAGGCTAAACAGAAAGAGGTGGGCTTGTAAATACAATAACTTCATAAATATATGTTTTTATCACATTGTTTTTGCCTCAATCCAGATCTACATTCTTAAAATTGCGAAGTCTATCCGCTGTTAAGGTACAATCTTCATTATCTTTTTGTTAGGTGTAATAAGTAGGCCCTCTCGGGCATGCATTGGTGGAAAATAATTATATTATTATGTCTTATATTGTAGTCGGGTCTAGTCGGGTTTTTTATAGTTGGTCAGTGGAACTCATTTGTGGGCTAATGACCTTATTAATAGCATCAATGTAACCCTTAAATATATTTATGGTTTAGCCCACTTGTGAATCTATAAATAGAGTTTGTAATACTCTTTTTAGAAAATGAAGAAAGAATTGAATTTATTATTTTAGGAGTAGAGACCATGGGCTGGTAAATACTGTAGTGCTAATTTCTATCTCTCTTCCCCGATTCAAGGAGGTTGATATACCCTCACAAGTGTCAAATCCTTAATTTTGTTAGATCATCTTACAATTGTCAACAATCTGCGGGTGAACATATTTCAATGTTGACAATTGGATTGTCTCTCATTAGACTGAAGATGGCGTAGCTTAGGAGGAGGCCCACATGGCTTTTCTAGTGAAGAAAGGAAGTGAATGAGATTGAAATCTTTCATTGCATTAACTTCCCTTTAACACTTAATAAATTTTAAAAACAATTCATATACTCTATAGTTTAGTTATTTATTTATTTACGTGGGCATAGTTGCTTTCCTTTCAAGTTGTTAGCATACGTCTATGTTTGTCAATAGTAGTTTGGATGAAAAAGCTGACTTCATCGCATCACTGTCATCGTCTGTGCCTCATACAAATTAGCCTAGGATTGGCAATATAGATTGACAATTTTACCCGCCTGACTCGGCAATCAGATAAGGAAACTGAGTTTACTGCATAATGATAAAAAACATCCTTCTAGTGATTAGGAATTTTTTAAGTATAAATTGCTTTATGAAACAGAATAATCTTGGCTTTTTTTATTCCTGTTTTATAAACTTTTTGACTACCTTGTTCGTGGGTTGTCACCATGCATAAGAAGTTTGTTCTGTGAGTTCTTGTAATCCTATTTATGGATGGGTAAAACATTTAGATATATGCTTTAACTATAATATCTAGTAGTTCTAAACTTGCATTGTCTGGAGCCTTCAGGAACAAGCCCGCAGGGAGAAGGAAGAACTTGATAGAATGTTGGAAGAAAATTGGAAAAGGGTAGAAGAGGCCCACAGAAGGGAGGCTCTAGAACAACACTTGAAGGAAGAGGAGCGCTATAGGGAACTAGAACGGATTCTGCTAGAGAAGGAAGAAGCAATGAGACGAAAAAAGATGGAAGAGGAAGAGCAGCAGGCCAATCAAATCAAGCTTTTGGGTAAAAACAAATCTCGGCCAAAGCTCTCATTTGCGATTGGTTCCAAGTGAATGTTGTGGTTTGTGCACTTCTATTGTGTTATTGGAAAAAGAATCAGCTGCAGTAATTGTTGTCTAGATTTTGAAGTGTATTATTAGATGCTAATTTGCATATGAACAGAAGGCTATCCGCTCTCTAATTAAAATGAAGGAAAGTTGTATATGTTCTCGACGAGGTTGGTGGTATATTTTTTAGATTGGCAGTTTACGTTTTAACACGAGTTGAACTTGTTTATTTTCTTAAAGAGAGAATTAAATCCACTGTGTCAGCAAGCCTCGTTTGTTGGGGCTGGCTCAAACAGAATTTTTTAGGTTGACGTTGATTTCAGATGATTTACTTTGGTGAATATGCATTTGTGGATTGCTTTGTCGTCGATTGTTGAACTATTTTGATGATTATGAATCTGGGATTCTTGCAGTACTAAGCATTCCCAACGAAGACTTGAATGTAGTGTGATAGAAACTCAACTGAAATCATGGCATTCCCGTTGTAATGAACTTTGTAATGTCGTTGTAATAAACTCAACGAAGACTTTCTTGTTTTCTTCACACATAATTGTTAGTATTGTCGGTTCAGGCCCTCTTTTGAAATTAAAAAATAAATAAATTATTATAATTTATTTTTTTATTCATTTAAAGTGTATTATTAAAATTAAAATCTATTTTTAAGATTATAACTCTAAGATTATTATAATGTATCGCATTATTCAATGAGAATTTATACATAAAATTAAAATCTCTTTAGTATAAGTGAAATATGATACAATATTTTTTAACATAATTTTAAAAAATATGTGCTAATTTATTCACGATATATTTCTCGTATAAAAAATTTAACCAACTGTAAATATATTATTTTTTATCATGTATATTATTTGCTCTTATTTTATATAAATTATTTATAATTGAGTGATACTACCGCATATTCACATTTGATAACCGCCTTAAAACATGGTGTACACTTTTTTATATATATTCTATTTGCCTGAAAATATTATCCCTGCAAGTTTTCTATTTTCGGTTGGTGCTCAAACAAACCGTTGTAGCAACAAACAGTAAAATATCACCCATACATGTCATTTTAACAACATGGACACCTATATGTGAAACTTTCCGCTTCCAATAGAAATTCGTGTACGACGTTTACGAGCACGATGTATAACTGGGCCGTCTTCGTCTGGGGCACACAAAAAATAGAGGGGAAGAAGAAGAAGGCGATCGGAATTTGGTAGTGTTGATCGGAGATGATGAAGCACGGCCATGGTATCTCCCACAACCTCAAGGTCGTCGAGACCGTCTTGGAGGTCGCCGACGTCGCCTGGACCGCCATCGACCGCCACTGCCACGCCCACCACCCCGCCGGCCAAACCCTAGGTGCCGCCGACGGCCGCGATCTGGCTTCGGAGAACCGGCGGTTGAAGGGCCTCTTGCGCGACAATTTGGCCCTCCTCCAGCAAATCTCCGATTCCCCCAATTTCCCCGCGATTGCCCTCCGGACGTATGGTTCTTCGTCTTCTTTGGTTTGGATTTTTGTGTTTTTCTTTGTTTTTCGTGTTGCGATTATTAATGTTCATGGGAATGTGCTTGATGTGTGGTGATTATATCGGAGATAGCGAGTCAGTTTGTTGTTTCTTGTGTGGTCCATGAAATCAAATGGATACATATCATGATGATTATTTGGTTGGTGTGATTTTCTACGGGATTTGGTCGGATTGGGTAATTGATTAGCAGAGGGTTCATGATTTGATGGTAGTCTTATGTAGTTTAATGTAGTTTCATGATTTTACTTTCATGTTTGGTGTCACTATTTTCTGCCTGGAGTTTTGTATGTAAGTTACTGCTCTTGGTTACTACTAATTACTTCACATGTCCAAAGAAGAAAGATTTATGTCATGTATGAGTTTTTATAGTTGTTCGATAGTGTCTTACTACATTGGAAGTCCTTTTTCTTTTTTCCTATCTTTGTTGACACAAAGTTCTGATTTGCTTGCCCTGCAGCTAGTCCGAGAGCCTAGAACTATCTTGTAAAGTAAATTTGGCTATTTTTAAGATAAACGTGTGTGGATTGGTAGCAAATTCGTGTTTTTTCTGTTGTTGTAACCATAGTCTTGAGTTCTTGACTATTTTTTGTTTTTTGTATAGTCTGCTGAGTTCTAGCGTGGGAGTTATGATCTTTTGTTTTATTTTATGTGTATGCATTTGTTAACTTGGGTGTGCAAATGCTAATGGTGTTTAGTGTTTATGTTTATTTCTGTGGGGTTATCTTGGACCATTGCAACTTTTGACTTGACACGTGCAGTCATTTTTTATTTCTGCAGTTATATACACGACTTGTTGCTTCTGTGAATTCTCTAAGTTTCTTAGCTCAACTTGATTCATTGCAAGAGGAATCTAAAGACCTTCAGACAAACAGCTTTCCTTTCACCAAACCAACTGGTATTTCTACATATATTTTTGCTTGATATTCTTATGTTGGAGATTTATTTTTGTTTGTTTATTGTAGAATCTGATATGCATTTAATTGAAGTGATGGTTAATGGCGACCAACCAAGTATTTGGGTGTGGATCTCAGAAGAAATGGTTCCTAGTACAACAGAAGAATTTAGTGGTATTGACAATGAGAATTACATAGTTGTTAATGAAGAGCTTGTGGTAGATGGGATGGCTAACTTCATTGCCAGATGTGTCCTTTTAAATCCAAAGTCAAAGGTAAACATGTGTTCCATTCAACTACCTTTTAGATCTTTCTTGTTTCTTAGTTTTTACTGATTTGAACATGGTTTATGTTTCCAGAATTTGACACCAGAGGAGCTCCAGAAAAGTAAGATAAAATTTCTCTACGTGTTCTAGTTGCTGTAATTGCGCTCTTTCTGCAACGTCTTATTGTTTCCAATCCTTCTTGACAAGGCTTTTCTGTCCAATTGTTTTCATGTTTTTGTCCCTCTGCACATTCTATTTACCTTGGAGATTTTATGGTGTGCTGGGTGATGGTTTTGATAATAATTTTCAGTAGCAGCAAAATGGGCATTGCTGCATAGTTTTAACAGTTTGTGCATAAAACAACCATGTTTTCATGTGTTAAGTTAAAGAGGTTGAATGCTATATTCTTACTTTTGTTCATAATATAATTTGTTGTTATGATCATTTACAATGTGCCTTATGGCATCAAGGATTTTAATTAGAGCTTCAGTTTTTCCTTTATTTAATTTAAGTTATTTGTTCAACTTTTGAGAACTTTCAGCTGTGACAAAAGCCTTGGGAGAAATGAATGGACTGGAAAAGATGAAAAAGGTGTGGCATGCAGCGAAGCTTTTCTATGCCCTTGCGACTTGGGGAATCACTTTGGCAGGGTAAGTTGTTTTTGTCCTGGTGAACTTGTTCGTGGACTTCTCCATTTTTTAGTGTATATATCCACAATGCTTGATTCAATAGGCTTTCTTTGAACTTTTTGTTTGGTTTGGTTGATACTTAATACCAAGACGACCCCTCCCTCCCTCTTCCTCTCATCTCCTCCTCCTCCTCCTTAGTATATGAGTATAACTTCGGTACAGAAACTGATGGTTTATTATGGACCAGCACAAAAGATACTATTGAACTTGGTCTATTCAATATGCTAAAATTTGTGCATGTGCTATTTTTCTTAAATTATGTGTGGTTTTATGTTTACATTTCAATGGGAGTTGGGGTAAATATGCATAGCATTGAATGTTTTCGTCAAATATCTGTTTGGATTTGACATATTATGTTTGTTCACGCGTAAAAGTTACTGCCTTGATTTTGTATTGGATATTATTCTACACATGGTACAACAATGCTTGTATGATATTGTAGAGTTAACGTAAGTCCTGCATGTTATTATAGTCATTTAAAGGCTAAAATCAATTTTTTGTGAGGCTCCTACCTATATCATTAGGTTTCTTGTAGTGTGATTGTGAAGAGTTCAGGAACACTTGAGATGGAAGAATGAACTCTTTGTTTAGAGGACTTATATCTTGAGTGTGGAAGTATTTTGCACAGGGAGCATTGCTGTGACCCATACTTTCATTAAGCTACTGCATATTTATGTACAAAAAAGGTTTCAAACTACATGTGTTTGCTGCCTGTATCTCGTTGGTTGGTTGGTAACTTAATATTGGTTGTCGGAAGGTCAAACGATCTTGATTTGATTAATTATTGGTTGGTAACTTAACATTGGCTGTAGGAACGTCAAATGATCTTGATTTGATTATGAGGTTGTATTTCAGGTTGTATCATAACCGTGCCGTCGTAAAAGCTGTGGTCAAGGGAGTCCATACTTCCAGCAAATTAATTGCGAAGGCAGTCTGAATGGCAATAAGTTAATCTATATGTACAAACTTCTGGTGATTAAATTGTGCGATTTGTACAGGCAGTGTCTAACTGCACCAATGGACTTTGGGTCCACAGATTATTGATTGTACAAAAAGTTCTCTTGGAACTTGAGTGGCTGGCGTGCTAAAAAATGTAAATTATATTATGTTTGGAAAATGATGGTTGTCCCTGCATCATTTCTTCTTCCTTTTAATATATATATATATATAATAACACTCAACTGTCTTTTCTGCGTTGAAAAAACACTTTCATCTTTTAGGTACAGGTGCTTACAGTCGATTGGATTGGAACTAGGCCGGCTGTCCTTAGTTGTGATCCATAGGCAACTGAATTTTAAAAACTGCTAGTTATGTAATAACTGGAAATCATGTAGAAGGATATGTTGAATTAGGGTATCCTCTACCTATTGAGGAGTTGGAAAACGGGAGCCATATCAGTATATACCAATTATCCATCCCGGGATTTGTACTTGTACGTCCATGCAGGACCAAGAAACCATGACATGGCAGCTCCACCGAGCAAGCCTCCTAACTGGAACATAAAGCTCAATGTCAGCAGCGTCATTGCATTAAGCAAGATAATGACGCAGACGCAGTGGCATCAAAGAAATCAGTACAGAAGAAGATAGAAAGATATAGATAGAGGGGAAGGAAGATTACATGACCCCAATTATCTACACCTTTGGAGGCAATGCCAAAGACCTGCAGAGGCAACTAAAGGGATCAACATTTGATGCTAGTAGAAAAATTTTGAAAGAAGCCACATGTAAATTGTAATACCATGTTGAGGGCAATCACATATGCTATGTGTCTTAATTCTTCCTTCCGCCCCCATGAGATTTCTATCCCTTACGACATATACTGCGAAGGAGCCAACCTACCAAGTCCCCCATAAGCCACAGTAAGCAAAAACGGATAGATGCCCAGAAGAAGATTCAACCAATTTATCTCTCCAACTAAAATTTATCTAAGTTATAAAAATTTATTATAATATATCTCAGTATTCAATGAAGGTTATCTATAAAATTAGAGTCCATCTTGCATGGCATGGCATCTTCCTTAGTGAGAGTTAACGTACAGTGGAAAATGGTCAAGCAGATTTACTGTGCAAGCCAGTACTAGTCCAAAACTGGCTCCAGACGAACCTAAAACAGAGGCTTTGCAGTAGTAGTAACTCATAGCCGAACCTGATGTTTTATTTTGATACAATCAGATCTTTCATTAGTAATATTTTTGTCAAAAACAATCTTTCCAAT
This sequence comes from Piper betle, assembly GCA_033002965.1. Taxonomy (NCBI): domain Eukaryota; kingdom Viridiplantae; phylum Streptophyta; class Magnoliopsida; order Piperales; family Piperaceae; genus Piper; species Piper betle. The sequence continues at coordinate 44,639 of JAURVB010013670.1, read as the reverse complement.
GATAAAAAATAAGAAAACTCACTTGTGAGAATAGACAAGAAGTAAATCGCAAGAAATCTTGGGGATCCACTTTCTCTACAACGGGACCGACAGAATTTAATGAATAACAAGTGACCTGAACAGCAGCATTTTAGGAGAATAGATACATGTGAGAATCAACAGTGCTAAAAATTCAACGCGAGGATTCACACCAAGAGATGTCCAATATTTGCGTGAAGGAAGGCTGAAGTGACCAATCTCCATAACTGCCCTTCAAGAATGAGGCTATCAATCTGCACCCACATAATGAATTGCTTGAGTTCAGAGCTGAAAATAAGAATAATGGGAATGGTAATTATATTCATTGCCCAGTGCCAACCATTGCTCCCCAAAGGGTCAGCTTCTCCCCAGTGGCAATCTGTGCAGCAAAAACCCTAAAAATAGGGCATCATGAGGATGCTCAAACACAAATTTACAGATCATTCCAAACATAGGGGATCAAATAGTTATGAAAAAAACATGGGAATATCCTTCAAAGTTAGAAAGAGAAAACACAACAATCACATCCTAGCAGACCACAATATTCAACAAGAAAACATTTTTCTTGCCGAACCTAAAAACAAGCAATCACACCACATTTGTGGCTAGACGGATGGTACTCTAAAGCTTTCCATTCACGAAATTGCGCCTTGAAGTTCGAGAGCTGAGCACCCACTTATTGAGGAACTGATTTTCATCTTGCTTTTCACTAAAGAGATGTGAGTAAGAGGCATGAGCAGCTAACAATTTATCACAAAATGCTTTGATGCAAGCACCACTTTTATGGAAAAAAGCTCCCCTGCACCAGGCATTCTCAATCCAGTGAATCACCTTGGAACCAAAAATGACCGGCATATAAAAGCCATGAATCAGAAAAAAAACACAGAGTAGAAGTTGATAGAACTCGATGAGTATTTATTTCTATTCGACTTCTTTGCTAATTGATATTCTTCTTGTACTTCTTCTTCGGCCAGAGACTTAAGGGTGTTGGGGACATTGACCTAAATTAGGACCATAATCAATTAAACAATTTGAGAGCAATTTAATAAGCTTGGTCCATCTATTCAAAAGAGTAAGCTGAAGTTCAAGATTTACGAGCACACATGTACATGTAAGTACGGGTGTTGATGGTGTGAACTAAAACTCAAATAATTTGCCTTCGAGTTTAAGTTGATATTCAAGCTGATTAAAATTCAAGTCAATATTAAAAATAGCTCAATTGTAGCTCCCAATTGAGAATAATTTTAGCAAAAAGTTTCGTTTCAAGAGCTAAACTGTCACGATTTGCCATAATAATGTATATAAATAAATAAAATAATCATACGTCAAAACTTGAAATTATTATTTAAAATTCTCATAAAGACCCGGTATTTATTATTTTAGTTTCATTATTATATTATTAATAAAAATCCCTAACCTAAAATTAATGTATAATCTCCAATTTTTTTATACAAACTCATTGACCTTTGAATCCAACCGAGTCAAGCAAATTACATATTTTAACTATCCATTAGATTCGAAGATCGAGCTTGTAAGCCTATAAACAAAGTACGTGAGATCATTCATCAAAGGACGCTAAACGATTGGAAATCCCAATCACTATTTCTGATAAGTTTGTAAATTCGAAACAGAGGAATTGCTTTTAGAACAAAATCTTTAAAAGTGATAGAGAAGAGTTAGCTAAAAACGTGCGTGGGAGGTTGGGAGGCGGAGAAGAGGCCTCGTATGGCTACGCCGGAGGAGATCCTCGAGGCGGTGGGAAGCGGAGACGGCGGCCGCACCGGCGAGCCTGCCGTCCATTCGCGGCGTGGGCAGGAAGGCATCCATCGCCGGAGTTCGACCATGACGGCGGAGGGGAAGTTGGAAAGCTCACGTGGTTCGCATGTGAGCCTCTCGGCCATGGGTTAACTCGTCGCCACTCGGCCCGGGTGCGGTCGTGACCTGGCGAGTTGCGATTGGCGGGCACGACTCATGACATTGTGGTCGTCGCCTCGTTGGTTGGAAAGCTCTAAATTCGATTTATTAGCTCAAAATCGGCCGATAATAATGAGTTGATTGTCATGTATACAATTATGTAAGTGAGTGATTTTGATCTAAATTTGATTTGGCTCATAATAGGCCGATTTTGAGTTGATTGTCGTGCAAACGAAGGTGTGTGATTTGTTAGCTCTAAATTCGATTTAGTTGTAAAATTATTTTGGATCTAAATTTTATTTAGCTTTAAATTCACTTCCGAGTCGATTTAGATTCCATCAAAGTTGTTTTTTCCCTTTAAAATTATTAATCAAATTAAAAGTTCAATTATGACGCATTTACCCTCCATTTTTAGGCCAAAGTGTCTTAATATTTTAATATTTTGTTGTCTTTCTTAGTAAGGAATTTATCTTTAATTTCAATTTTCTTGATGCTCTCTCATCCTATTTTTTAAAAAATAAATATTTATTTTCTCTCTCTTAATATAAAAGAACGATAATATTTCGTTCTTAAATCACACACTAATTAAAAATTGAATATTTCGGGTCAAAATGGCCAAAAACAAATTTTGATCATAAATAGCGTAGATGATCGAATGGAATAAGTAGCAGAAAGTATTTGATTAATTACACCAGTTTGTATGTGAGAGTAGAATTCGTTAGTGTAGCAACTTATGTAGAACATACACATCGATGGCAGGGAACATGTTAATTGATGTCGCCGAATTTTGTCATGTATCATCTCCATCCTAAAAGAACAAATAAACGCCTTGACCCATGAAATAATTAATAATTGTCTCCTTCCAAACATCATAGCTAAATAAAAAAATACATATATTTTGTATGAACATTTTGTAGTGAATCGAACTTATAAAATTCATGTCCATCACTTCCCGTTCTTTAAAAAATTAAATATGCAGAATAAGTCAAGCAAAGAATTAAAAAGCGGATAAATTAAGGTCGACGTGACACGTCGCGAACAACGTGTTTAACGAAGAAATTGAATACATCATGGATACCCGCATGTTCAATTTACTGTGTGTCAGCTCATGACAATGCATAATGGATCACCTCTTCTTCTTCTTTGCATTGACCTCAAAGAGGACTAAGGAAGAAACAGAGAGCGCCACCACGATCTAAATGCTGGAAAGAAACACGCAATCAACAATATGCATCATAAACCAGCAAGCAATACTCAATCTGGGCAGCATCAATATTTTGTAGCCTCTTAATATATCATCCTAACATGATAAAACATTAAGAACAAGAATATGTTCATTCATGTCTAACCATCAGAAAATTGGATTAGCTTTGTGAAAACTTTGAACAAATTAATTACCACTAATGTTATCCACCTGAGCATCCCGTACGCGAGAACGAAACAGCCACATCCGCCCAAAGGGATTCCACCTTCCCCACCGCCGGCCAAGCTGCCGCCGGCGGTGCTCCTCGGGCACCTCGGCATCGTGCCCCCGGCCATCGTCGACGCATGGGCCCGGAAGCTCCTGCCGGCAGACCGGGCAAGAGTTGTGCATCCTCAACCACGGCACGATACAGGCTGCATGGTACACATGCTTGCATGGCATCTCCCTCACCTCCTCCTCCACCACGAACTCCTCCTTGCATACCGGACAGTTCGACCCATCCCTCAAATGCTCCGGCGTGATCCTCACCTTGGGCATGGCCTCGATGGCCGACTCCGCCGCCGCCGGCTGGCCGGGCCGGTCGTTCTGGGTGAGCTCCTCGATGAGCTCGTGGAAGCCGGGACCGAAAAAGTAGTTTCCCGGCTCACCGGCTAGTGGAGCCGGCGGCAGGTGAGATTGGCCGTTGTCGTCGTTGTCATGGTCGTCGGCGCCGGGGGCATTGAAGGGAGTGAAGATGACCCAGGAGCGGGGATCGGAGTTGGGTCGGCGACGGTGGCGGGGAGGGGGAGGGTGGTCGAGGGCGAGGATGAGGGCGTCGACGAGGCGGTGGCGGGGGAGGTGGCCGTGTCGTGGTCGGAGAGATCGAAGAGGAGGCGGGGACGTGGGGAGGGGAGCTCGAGGAGGAACTGGCCGAAGCAGCGGGGGCAGAAAAGGTCGGAGGTCATGGAGGTGAAGATGGAGACGGTGCGGTGGCACTGGTGGCACCAGTAGAGTCGGTAGGTTCGGAGGGGGTGTTGGTCACCATGGGAGGAGGTTGATGATCCATTGAGTATATTATGCTTTCAAATATTGTTCTTGTTTTTGTTGGTTCTGAAGGTAAACCTGTGATGGGTATTGGAGAAAAGATATAAGCAAAAGCAGAAGAGATCAGAGGAGGGGGAATGGATAGCTTGCTACATCGGATGTTCACAGAGAGAAGTAGTGTGTTGCCGGCTTGCCGCCATGGAGGAATAAGCTGTGAGACATTCCTTCCCTTTTGCCAACTCCTTGTATATGATCTTGTTTAGAGAGAGAATGTGTACATATCTATGCACGCTGAAATGATGGCCCGGCCCCTACAGTGCGCCTTAAGAGAAAAATGCTTGATCAAATTGTTTGGTTGCAAATTAACATTTTTACATTAGAACTTTCTGATGGCAAAATGTTTGCATTATTTCTTGCTTGAGATGATCTTCAGCTGGTCGCATTCTGTACTCTGGATTTAGAATAATTTTTACCGCTAAAATTATAGCAAAGGTTTGTTTATCATGTGGAAAGAAAAACATCAATTTACACAAATACAATTTTGATTTTTGTGGACTACGGAGCCCAGCATAGCCACGAGGCCCATTAACTAAAACTAAACTGCCTTACAAACCCGTTTAGGCAACGCGCACAGACAGACTACCAGAGAGCGAGCGCAAAAAAGTGATGGTTCGGTTGTAGCCGGACCGAAGGGTACTAACTGGATCAGATCTGCGCTGGCCCGTTATCCTTCCACTATCAACAGCGGGAGGTGATCGCTGCTCTGTGAAACCAGCCTCACGCAGTCCCCTCCCCATTATACGCCGGCCAGGCCAAGCCTTCGCTCGATCTGGTAAGAACACTACTGATTTGGAATGGGCGAGCCAAACAATGCAATTCTTGACCCAACCAATAGAATCCGACGTAAACCATCCACATCACCTTGATGCCCCCACTTGGGTCACAAGTTGGCGCCACCCAACTCGGCGATCTTATTTGGTCACTCAGAAACTCATATAGAAGTTGTTTCAAGCTTATATTGGCGATATGGGATGCCTAGACGAGTAAATTATAAGCTACAGAATTTGTGCATTTTTACGATAGTTTGCTGCCTCAATCTGAGCGTTGTGGGGCGCCCTGGTTGATACATGAATGCCAGCGCTCAATCAAAGGCTAGCATTGTTACAAAACTCTTCGTTGTTGATATTTCATTGCCGTGAAAAACTCTGTCAAAAAACTGGGCTGTTGCATAGCATGCGTTCAGTTTTTCAACAGTTTTATTTTAACTATTGTGCGTACAGAGATTGAACTTTGATTGTAAGAAGTAGGTTGCCCTGGTTCAAAACTCAATACGTGGTTGTAACTCTTCCAATCTTCCTTCAGAAACATTGTCTTTTACATCTCATCGTTTTCAGCATGAATTCAGAAATTGTGGAGAACGGTACAAGAGAGCAAATTCCATGGCTCCAATATCCTATCTGTTGTAGCTAAGCCAACTACAACCATTGCTTCTGAAGTGGCCAAGTAAACAAAAGGAATAGCTGTCCATAGCTATTTCTGAAGTGTGCATAACATAGTGCAGGAACTTAATCATTTTATCAAACAGGTAAGATTAAATGGACACCATGTAGTCTAAGTTTCTCCGCGTAGTCAAATCGATAATTTCAAAATGTTCATCTTAAAACTGGACAGAAGCGATTCGACAAATGATTATCTTTCAAATTAAATTAAAGTAGACAATTAATAACACATCATCAATCCATTACGTCGACCCTCAAAAGATATTGAAGTTGTAATGCTTTGAACCAAATTAAAGTTACTCTTCTCTCAGTAAAGAAAAGAAAAAAATAAAAAAGTGCTCTTTAAAACAAGTTGAAGAAGGACAAACCAAGAAGCAAGTAGGGACTGCAGATTGACTGAATACTATAATTCAACCTAAGTTTTATTTCTAGAAATTGAAACTCAATACTTAATGAGCATTGGTTACTGACATTAACCCCTAAATAGAGCACTCGGTTTACCAATAAAATATCATATACTTGATGCGTCCTTGCGATATTTCATGTTCGGCGAAAAGAACTAGTCCCAAGCTACCTCATTCCAAGTACCTACTATTCTATTTTCCATGCATTTTGTGGTTAAATTACACCATGTTTTGATTATTTAATGGGGGGATCGAAACTTTTGGATCATGAACAAAAAATCACACCGTCAATTGCTGATAGCTTGAGAGGAAAGCTCCTCTTCAAAACTTCTAAGCAATTTTTTTCACATAGACAATTCAACTTATTAGACGCTTTTTTCGTCGAGTTTATGCAATAGGTTTTGGCATCAGATCAGCTCATTGCCCTCATGAAAATTAATTCTGCGTTTGACTCTGTGCAAATAAATCAATCAGTTATATTAAGTGGTTATAACGTCATATCACATGGGATCATTTTCCTTTAGACTTCTCACATGAACTGTAACTATTCTTGGTTGTTTAAACAGACTGATTACTTTGAATTCTTACAACGACAGACCATAGGTAATTAATTCATTTCATCAGCTAATTAGAAAACAGAGAATGGAGACATCGCTAAGGTCAATGTTGCTAATATATATATATGTAGTCGGTAGGACCGTGTGGTTGATTGGTAAGCATGGTTTAAATGGACAAATCCGGATTTTGTCAATGGAGAAACTACCGATCTACCATGCGCTTAAAGCCATGCAACAAATGCTGCAGACAAAGATCTTTCTTCTCTTGAACGCATCACATTAACAATTTGTTCTTTATGTCCTGTCTGCACCAAGGCGATTAAGTTTGATTTGTTTCAACATGGTCTTATATTGAATTCCAAGTGCGACTTGTCCTCAAAGATTAACATAAAGGCTAAAGTTCATAGAACCCATGCTGGCGGGGTATAAATATTTGTGAAGGGCTTGTTCTTCTCTTACAAACAACATTGCCTTTTTAGTAGAGATGGAACTCCCCAATGATCCAAAACACATCTTCGCTTCGTTGTTCTTTGTCGTTTTTCTTCTGCAAAATTTCGCGATAATGAGATCACAAGAAGTTGGTAAGCTCTATTTTTACATAAACCGGTCCAATGTTAATTTGTCATTTTCTTTTGAGTTAGTGCCTATGTTGACGCTTCTATATTAACAGAGGATGAGAGTGAGTTTAGCTACATTGAAGGAGAAGAGAACGGACCAGGAAACTGGGGCAAGATCCATGAAGAATGGGCTGCCTGTGACAATGGTGAGATGCAATCTCCGATTGATCTCTTGCATGAAAGAGTTGAAGTGGGGACCCATCTGGGAAGGCTCGAGAGGAAGTACAAACCAGCTTCTGCAACTGTTGTCAATCGAGGTCATGATATTATGGTACGTACGTTAGATCAATATGTAGTCAATCCTAATTATGCTAACTATGTATGCTTATTTGAATTTGTAAGTAACAAGCATGGAAATTTTGTGCATAAACAGGTAAAATGGAGAGAGGGAGCTGGTGCAATCTATTTGAATGGAACTGCTTATACCCTCAAACAGAGTCATTGGCATTCGCCATCAGAGCACTCCATCAACGGCAAGAGGTAAGAAATTGCATCCTCATGATCTCTAATTTGGCGCAGACCATATATTTCTTATGAGAATGAATTAAATACTTCGTTGACTTCTCGTGGAACAATGATCGAAGTAATACAATATAAAGCCTACAACTGATCCTAATGTCATGCCCAATTAATGACCCGTAAAGAAGATGTTGTTAGTGTCAAGCTAATCAATATTGCACATTAATTTGCTTATTAATTTACTCTCTTAGTTAGATTAACTTCATCGGTTGAATACTAATTATGCCACACAAACTTCTAATTGTCAATATGGTAGGCAAGCTTTGGAGGTGCATCTTGTTCACGAGAGCGCCGATAAAAAGATTGCAGTCTTTGGGATCATGTACAAAATTGGCCGTCCTGAACCTTTCCTATCTCAGGTTTTCAATCTCTTTATATCCCCATCTCAATAAACACTCCTCTCTGGTTTTCTTCTCAACGAGAAGTTCTGATCATGATATATAACATGCAAACCAAAAATGTTGTTGCATGAAGGTTTTGAAGCATGTAAACTCTTTGGTAGACAAGGAGCACGCAGAGGCCGAACTGGGGGTGGTGAACCCAAAGCGTATAGAGCTGGGGACGAGGGAGTACTACAGGTACCGTGGCTCTCTTACCACCCCACCTTGCACCCAAGGCGTCGTCTGGACTATTCTCAAAAAGGTCCGCTTCTTAGTTCTTTCGACACACCCTTACACGCCTCCAAACTTGATTATTATTGATTGATGTTAATCAATAAACGTGGATCAATCAATAATCATGTTACAAACTTACAACTCATGGCTAGCTAAAAATGACTAATATTGGATTGTCATGAACAGGTGCGAACTGTCTCTAGAAAGCAGGTGAGGCTGCTTAGGGAAGCTGTTCATGATGTGAGTTATAGTTTATAATACTTATAATTAGTTGATTGCAAAAATAATTGTTTTCTGATTATGCTGAAAATCGATTTTAAGGCAGGGTGTCTAAATTAATGGCTAGTTCATATGTTGGTGCAGGACTCGAAAATGAACGCGAGGCCAACACAACCCACAAATTTCAGAGATATTCACTTCTACACCCCACGCAAGATTTTACATCACTAATAATTACTAAGCTATTTACCATAAATCGATTGCAAATTACCAGAAGCTAAATTAATTGGTTTTGCATTAGAAATTAATTAATATTTGATGTTAACATTTTCATGCATTTACTTTTGTATCAAGAGGAACAATAGAAGTGGTGGCCACGGCCTCTTGTCACCCATCAAATTAAAAGTTTATTTTAGGGAAACCTGTCTTTAATTTTATCATTTACCTAACATTTCGGGCGGGAAAAACATTTAACTGCGCTATTGATAACACCACGACACGTAGTAACACAAATTATTCACTAATTTTCTCTCCTTTGTTGCCTGTTGTAGGCCAGGCAGCTTTTTACTAATAAAGTTTCGTATAGTTAGCATGAAAAAGATTGTAAATTACATACAATTTTTAATTATAATAATATATGAATAATTAGCTATGATGCAAATCTCTTATACAAAAGTTTTTCCTTCCAATTATATTTTTTATAAGAAATTAATAGAAATAAAATATCTAAGGAGACGGTTTGATATTAAGTCTTACTTGCATCTTATTAATGCTTTTGGCATGAACTATATATATTTCACAGATTTTTTATTTATTTCGTATTAACCAAACAGCTGCATATATAGACCTAGCTATTATAATATGTCTCAAAATATTATTGGGCAAAGAAGTGTGTATTATTTTCTGCTTATTAATTAGTTGGTAATATAGATCAAATAAAGAGAAAAATAAACGTAAAATAAAATATTTGATTTTTTAATTTTTAAAATAATTGGTTGGTGTAACGACCGTGATCATCTAACGTATAAGTCAAGGTCGTCACCACGTATTCTCTAACGATAAATAAATGATCCAAAATATATATAATAGAGCGGAATAACTTAATAGTTGATCATTTATTTAATTATCATATAAATACTAGTCCACCATATGTCCATACATCAATAAAAATTAAACTATATTTATATAAGTGTCATCTCAGCACAAGTCTATTAAAAATGTTATCTTACTATAAAAATAAAGCAGATCAAATAGAAAAAAGCTCTTAAAAGCAAAGTTTCTCCATCTCGTCATTTCTATGGCCTCTTATACTTGTGTGCAAAAATAAACTTTATTTGATATAGATTAATCACAAGTTGAGAAAAATTGAATCAACAAAACATTGATCAATCATAACTTGCATCCGCATTTCATAACCATGAAACATGTATATATAATATGTACATAACAAATATTAACGTGAAAACTTATTAACTACCATCCTGACTCGATTGATGAGCCCTAGTATGATAGCATCATTATAAACTACTTGAACTTATGGTGGTTAACTCATCGAAGAAAACATAAAAACATAACTTGATTAATTATCCATGTGACTTAATAATAAACCTTGATATTTTAACTTAATAATGAAAACAGAAATCGTATATATTTAGTGCCCATCATTGAATGACGTTGAACATAACATAAAAATTATCGGAAAACGTATCTTTGACATGTCTTTAACTCATTTGAGAAAGGACAACTATCATAAGACCCACTTATCATGAAGTTAACACTGATGATTACTAACACCGTCAAGACTCAAAACACTAACCTGGACATAAACTTCGGCCTTTGCTTAAAGGTATGCATCAAAGACTTTGGGTTAGAATGTTTAGGAACTTGGTAAGGTCTAGGGGTATAAACAAGCCAAATTCGCTTGCAATAATTTTACGTTCAGTTTGATTTGACTTAAACTCGTGTTTATTAATTTTGTGCTTGAAAAAATACTCTTCTCGAAATGAATAACTCGTTGAATAATAAATAGAGCTTGAACTAAGGAGTGTTCGGGTTGATTTGGCTCGAAGTTCGAGTTCGATGTGTTTAAACTCGAAAAAATACTCTGTTAGACTTGGTTCGTTAATATTATTGAGGTCACATTAAACTTATATAGTATTGAAAAAAATTTGATCTCATATTAGTCGAGTATGAGTTAAACACAAATATTCGCTCAACTAAAAAACATAACCAACCGAACATGAGCCAAAGCCAAATACAATACATTTTAAACTAATTACTCGACCCATAATATATCAAGGCTCGTCGAATATTTAAACAAATTTAAATATATTTATTAAAAATTATGCTCAAATATATTTATTAAAAATTATATTAAATTCAAAAATATTCGTATTAAATTTGACTCCACTCGTTTACACCCGTAATAGTTACGAAACTGTGTTTTTAATGAAAAACAATAAAAAAAATGCCTGTGACTGGGCAAGGACCAAGGTCCCATAGCACAAACCGGACCCGTGGTGATCGTTTGCGGTCGTCGTCTACCCACCACCACTCCTACTCTGCTCCAACCTTCCCATCGGAGAAGACGAAGCGGGCCGCCCATGGAAGCTCTTTCCTTGGCTTCAGTAGCTGCTTTCAACCCATTTCGATGTCCATCATCCTTTCTCTCTCTATCTCTTTGCTCTTTATTTTCAGCCTATTTGATACGCCACTTTCCAATTTATCAGTCCATTCAGTATCAATCCTTTTGAAAGATGACATTCTGTTTGCTTTTTTATCTCTCTTTGCATCCTCAATTCCCATACCTCAAAAAAATTGCTTTCTTTTATCTTTTTTGCTCTATATATATGCGTGCATCTTTTGTTTGTGCTACTTAGACATGCTTAGGCATGCATGCATGCATTGTTGGTGTCTTTTTCTTTTTAGTTCTAACAGTGCTTATGACATGCTCGTATAATTGAAAATAGTGACGGGAGGCATTTTTCATGTTGTCAATTTTATTAATAGATGCATATACTTGGTGTCTTTGTGAGTTCCAATGGTAAGTTAACGCTTGGTTCGAACTTCGTACCAGTACTTAATGTTGTTACCATCTTTAGGTGGTTTGAAGATATGTACGAAAATTTTCATTCCATTGTCACGGAGAGGACCCATGACAAGCATGTTTTTATAGAAGGTTCATACAAGATACCACTGCATTCGTGCAAGTGTAGATGGGAGAGATGAGTGGAATGGGCAGACATCCCAAAGGGGAAAGCCACCGCCATCCTATGTTTGGCCGGATAAGCAGGTTGTTTCTACAGTATCCTGACCTATTTGGACCTTGTGAATCAGTTTGTTGATCAACTTGTTTTTTTATTTTAGAATAGCACACTAGAGTTGACATTATAATTGTCTGTAGCTTATTAATTTTAGTTTGCAGAGGCCGTGAGTATGCATCATAGGAGGAGGTTTTGGTGGCTCGTAACAGCCCTAAGATTAGAATCCCTAAGTTGGCCACAGGGAAGACCGCAGGTGTGATTTTTATTCCATCCGCATATTATGTATCTCCAAATTCTCTAAATAATCCCGGGCCATTGGATCTCCAAGTTCTTTCTGATAATGTACATATCTCATAATTTGCATATGGTCCAGTTGCTTCTTGTAGACCAGTCAGATCGTGCCAATGCTGTATGAGCTTCTCACTGGAGGTGCTGCTTTTTGCTGCCATCAGATAGAACTTCATTGGGAGCATGCTCATTAAAGGCTTCCCTTTTATAGATTTTTATGAATGTATGATTCACTTTATTTCATTCTTTTACGATGTTTCAGAAGTACATGTGTGGGAAATAGCTCCTCGGTTCTCAGACTTGCTAACAAATACTAGCGTGCAATTTTTTCGTGGCAGAGTTACTCTTCTACATCCATTGGATAATATAGGAATGAATCAAAGAACAAAACCAGCTCGTGGTGGAAGAATGCATCTAGAAACTGGAGTTCGTATTGAATATGACTGGTATGACATTGAAAGTTTTTTTTTCAGTTTCAAAAGTTTTTTTTTCAGTTTCCTTGTTTTAATATTGGTAATTGCCTTTCATAATTTTGAATGTTTGACATTGTAAGACCATTGGGAATTCAGGGCTTTAAATAGTAAAAATATAATAGCCTATGGAAAGAAGACAATAATCGGCCATGGTGGAAATGTGGTTGCTTCACTTTTAACGTGATTAGCTCCTTACCACTTTTTAATGATTCATTTATCCACAAGAAGCATATTTCAGATCACATCATACTTTGTTGAATTGGAGAATTTGTTGATCTTAGGTCATTATCCTTTGTAAGCTTCTTAGGGTTATCTATTTATTTTGTGTTAATGTGGTTTTCCCCTGCATCGTGATGTTCTTTTCTTTGGGCAGCCAGGTTGGTTCTGGTATTGGGAGCTGAAACAAACCTAGATGTTGTACCAGGTGCTGGTGAGTTTGCACTGCCATGTTCCACGCTTGATGATGCTGTATTGACTTTTCATTTTAGGTTTCTATGCCGAATTTTAAGTTAGTTTCACTTCACACCTAGATAACCAATGTAGATTATGTGTAGTATCATAGTTCTTGAAATACATTGTCCTATTTTTGCTGTCACTTCCCCCAAGCAAAGCTTCTTATTTGCTTCCTGGTTTATTCATGAGCATCCAACAGTTTTGTAGATTGACTTCAGAGGTCTCTCCAGTTTTTGTTTGCATTTCCTTGTAATTTTGGCAGCTCATAACTATTACTCGTTCTCATTATTCTGATTTACCATTAACTGCAGAAAGTTAATAATAAGCTGAAGAAGTTAGAGCGAGCGAAACATAGAAATGATTCTTCTCCAGTATGTGTGTTTATAGTTGGGTGTGGCTACTCTGGAGTAGAGCTATCAGCCACTATTTCAGAAAGACTGAACGGAAAAGGGTTAGTTCAAGCAGTAAATGATGAGACTACAATCTGCCCTTCAGCTCCTCCTGGAAATAGAGAAGTTGTCATGGTGGTAGTTTTCTTAAGACAGTATTTGATACAATTTTGGCTTTCAAAGGATCTCTTCTAAAACCACAAAAAGATTTCTGTTAATTATTGAAAGTGTTCCGCATTGAATATATATTGCAGCTGTTCTAAATTTAAAATAAAATACATTACACATATATGCATGTGATTGTCAAATATTTGAAGAGATGATGATTGAATACTTCAATAATTTGAATTTATAAAACAATTTTTGCATTTGGACTAGTAGAAACCCTTCAATGTGACCTTCTTATTCTTTGTTCTCGTCTCCAAGATGGATATTTCTGTAGAACAGGTTCAGTCTTGAAATCCTTCCCTTCTGCATATGCAGAATTGGCTTAGATAATTTTTTGTTGACTGATGCAGTGATGCTTGCTCATAACCTTATTAATTAAATTTCTGCATTAGTTGAAAGGGTTTAAGTCATATGAAACAAGCTATTCAACAGACTCGTGAATGCTGAAAACTCATGATTTATCTGGTTGATTATAATTATTCCTCTTATAATTGTTAAAAACTGCATTTTTAATATTTGCCTTTATCATGCTATTGGATGTGCCATATGCTTTCTTGTTAGTTTTTGATGTACTTTATCATGTAAACAAAATGATGCTTATAATAAAACTATGAGGCTGCATGCATAGAATATTATGTGTAGCGTGCGCTATTTATGTGTCTTCTCATTCTGAAAGAGAGTGATTCAATTTAGTCCATTTCTAGTTTCCCGGAATGAAATATGAAACAGTATGTCACAGGTATTGCAATCAAGGAATGTTCAGCTTTACTTGGGCTATCTTGTTTGTTGCATTAGGAAGTGTAATGACTATGAACCATCAGAAAAACTGACAGCCCACGAGAAGTTCATCTTGGAACTTGAACCTACAGAGTGAGGCTTGCAAGCTCAAAAGTTGGAGGCAGATATGGTTCTATGGACAGTTGGTTGTTAAGCTTTAATCCCATCATTAGAACCCGATAACCAGCCTTTCATGTTTCCTTTTAATGCAAGAGGACAAGCTGAGACTACCAAAACTTTGCAAGTTAAAGGTCATCCAAGAATATTTGCCATAGGTGACTGCTGCCTTTAGGGACTCTTCACGCATGCTTCTTCCGGCAAATGCACAGGTACATTGTCATGTTATTTTGCTGTTCAATCTTTCTTGATGGGGTATTGATTGCTTTTTCACAATGTTCATAGGTTGCTTACCAAGCAAGCTGTTTTTTTCTGGTTGGAATATCTGGGCAGCAATAAATGATCGACCTTTACTACCATTCAGGTATTTCTTAAAAATAACCTTATTGACATTATTAGTTTGAAGCAATCACGCAAACAATACGTTCTTGAAGTTGATCAACCAACTTTGCTACAAAATGCTTTGCCAACACCAGAAATGCGGCATGGGATCGTAAGTGCACAAGCATTTGGTGGAATTATTTGACACCTTCTGCATATCATAAATCGTTATCATTCCAAATATAAAATCTTTGACTTCGCTTTTTGTTTGCAAGAATGAGTTTGTAGGCATTATGTATTGGGTTTATCGTACATCGGTGGTAGATGACATTTATAACCTCTATATAAACTAATGGAAAAACTTTATTCATTGAGCTAACTTTTGGATTAAGAGAGACCCGTGACACCTATTGCAAGTTTTCTTTCGTTATTTAAATCCCTTTTGGGCCCTTTTCGTTATTTAACCAAAAGGGCCTAACAATCGTATCAGAGTCAGGTGGGCTTTGGTATTTTTTACGCTGATTGTGGAAGTCTTATTCATAGGTTCCGCCTGATGATTTAAAGGGAGTTAGACTTTGGTGTTTGCCTATTTTGACTGTAGAAATCTCATTCATAAGCTTGACCTAATAATTTAAGGAGAGTTTGTCAGGCGATAATATAAAGGGCGATTGCCAGATGATGAGAGTTTTGAGATCGCCCAGTCGTCCGATGTGTGAAGGAAAGATGTTGAGTTAATCCTATATCGGCCGTAGATGATATTGGTGGCTTATAGGGTAATGAGAAAGCCTTATTCTTTAATCTAGGCTAATGAGAAAGTTTTATTCTTTGAGTTAACTTTTAAATTAAGAGATACTTGTGACACCTATTACAAGTCTTCTTGGTTGTTTAAGTCCCTTTGGGGGCAAAAGGGCCTAACATTATAATTATTTGCCAAAAGCTATTTTAAATACTTCAAAGTTGATGGCTATGTTTTTGAGAAAAACCATGGCATGAAATTATACTGTTTAATGTAGTTTGATTCATTCACAAATATGCAGATTCCAAAATCTTGGTGAAATGATGACTTTGGGGAGGATGATGCTGCTGTAACTCCGAGCTTTATCAATGGCCTGACCTTCGATGGGCCAATTACTCATACTGGTAAATCCTTTTGGATACATGAACCATTCTTTGGTACATATCATGTTTGTTATATGTGAAATAAAAGATAGTTAAAACTTCTTAGCCTCACCGACAATTTTGTTGCAGCGCGGAAAATAGCTTATCTTCTTAGATTGCCAGCGGATGAACAGAGTAAAAGTCGGGTTCAGCTGGTTCGCCAAGACTGCCATTGACTCTCTTGCTTCCCTGCAAAGTGTCGTGACTAAAGCTATTTCCGCTTCATAGGCCAATGCAATATCTTGTTCTTCAAGATTGTTTTATTGAATTTTTTTATTTTATATCTTTTAATCTAAGTTGATTCAGATGTAAGAAGATAGTGTTACATGGTCAATAAAATGTAGGAACAAGTGCATTTCTCCCCTTACATTGTTGATTATATTTGCTGACGGTTATGAACAATTTGGCCTCATTTAGTATCTGTGGTTTTACTGTTCTGTTAAATTTTACATAAAAAGTGTGAAAATTCTTGCCCATCTCGCTTGATTTTAGGGGTTTCACTAACTAAACAAGTCATCTGAATGTGTAAGGTTTATTTCAAGTGGAGGTGCTCATCGGGTGAGTTAAGTCGAGTTAAATTTTGCTCCTGGATCATTTGATTTTGATTTTGAATTAAATTAATAAGTACTTGTAGGGGTGCTTTATCGGGTGAGTTTGAGTTAAGTTTTTCTCGGTTCAAATTTGGCTCGTTTAATTTCAAGTTCCAGTTAAACAAGTTTGATTCGGGTTTTATTCTAAAATTTAATTTTTAATTAAAATATTTCAAGTTTAACTTGATTATATATAAGAGATAATTTAATCATGCATAAATTTATTTAATATGATATCATATAATGATATTTTATAAATCGATTATGTTTCTGCGAAGAAATTTAAAATAAATGTGGTAACAAAATTTATTCTTTATTTAAAGTATCAAATTATGAGTCGATCGAGTTGTGTAGGTACAAGCTGCGATTTAGCCTGTTTAATATCGAGTTAAGCTTTAAGTCGAGTTTCGAACTAAATCGAATTTACTTAAGCTTTGAACAGCCCTAAGTAGTTGAGTTGAGTCGAATTCAAAATAACTTGATTTATATCCGTTGACGACATCTTTTATTATAATTCATATTAAAATTTTATTTATGATTAAAATTTTCAAACTTTTGACATAATTGTGTATAAAAGATCATTTAATTATACATATATATATATAATAATATTTAAAATTTTTATCAAACTTCGAGTTGAGCCAAGTTGAATAGGTATAAGCTTAAACCCCACTCATTTATTATCGAATTAAGCTTCGAGTTGAGTATCGAGCCATATCAAGTTTAATCGAATTTTAAACCGCCCTAGTTTCAAAGATATCCAATGTATTTGAATAAAAATGTAATTTCTTGTACCTAACTCCCATCAAAGGGATTTCTTAATAACTGTGCTCCTGGATGGAAAAGAACCCCATGATAGTCTTACATAAGAACATATTTTCAATTATTATTATGTTATTTTGTATACAAATATTATACATTGAGAAAATTTGGTTCTTATAAAAAAATTAATTTACACTATAGCAAGTATTACATAAGTAAAAATCCGGAATTTTTTTTCTTTTTCAAAGCCGAGTTTTCAATAAAATTTTACTCTTTTAATAACGAAAATTATGGTTTTTATAAAAAAAATAAGAATAAAACAGAAGGAAAGAGCCCTAGGGTTTATGAAGTTGGGTTCACTTTGGAACCAATTAACAGGGGCTAACCGGCGAGAGTCCGGTTTAATACCGGAGGAGAGGGGCCATCTCATTGGAGTACGGTGGAGAGTAGGGCGGGGAAGGGTTTTGAGGGGGCGGCGATGGAGGTGGAGGAGGGCGAGGCGGTGCCGTCGCCGACGCCACCGCCACCGGAGCAACCGCCGGAGGACCACAACTCCCCCTACGACGCCCTCGAGGAGTCCCGTGTCGCCGCCGAGGAGATCGCCGCGAAGATGCTCTTCCTCAAGAAGGACGCCCGCCCCAAATCCGACCTCCCCGAGTTGGTCCTCCAAATGGCCCTTCTCTTCGTCAACCTCCGCCAGGTCCCCTTTTTCTTCCAAACAGCTGCCCAATGCGACCATTTTTGTTTTGTTTGTTTGAATTTGAGTCGTTTTTTTGGGTGTTGATTCGAAAGCACGAGTCGTGCAGGCGAACCGTGCCATTTTGATCGAGGAAGATCGTGTGAAGGCCGAAACGGAGGCGGCCAAGGCGCCGGTGGACTTCACCACGCTGCAGCTTCACAATTTGATGTATGAAAAGAACCATTATTTGAAAGCTATAAAAGCTTGCAAGGATTTCAGGTCCAAGCATCCGGACATTGAGCTTGTTCCCGAAGAAGAGTTCTTTGCCAGCGCGCCCAAAGAAATCAGAGGGGATTATGTTTCTAAGGACAATCCGCATGATTTGATGCTTAAAAGGCTTAATTTTGAGCTTTATCAGGTAATTTTATTTTTCTGCTTATTTTATAATGATGATTGCCTTAATACGTTGTCATCGTGTGCATTTATCTGTTAGCTGTATATTGTGAAGTACGAAGTAATATTGAACTCCGTGTAAGAGGTGTACGAGATTAACGGTGATAACACTTTCAGAAACTTAAAATATCGGGATGAGAATTTATTAATTAGCTTCTCTTCAAAGCTGTTGGCTTGTAATATCCCTGGCCGGCTGTTTCTTTTGTATTTTAGATTCTCAACACTATGTGATCTTTTGTCTAATTTTACTGTGGAAGTGATAGTGCAAGAAAAGTTTCTGTTATATTTTGACACGATAGATGCTGAGTTGATAAATAGTGTTTAGTATTTTATAGAAGCCTAGCATAATGCGCTCACAATATTGCGTGTTTATTGTTTGTTTCCTTTCTGGATGAGGCTGTAATGTGTATCGAGCAATTTCCTGCTTTTGGAGCTTCTGGTTTTTACTATGTTCTTTTTAGCCTTGACCCTTTTTCTAATACTTCACTCATTGCATTACCCTTTCAATATGTCAGCGAAAAGAACTCTGCAAACTTCACGAGGAATTGGAACAACAGAAGAAAGGTCTCCTGGAAACTATAGCAAACCGCAAAAATTTTTGTCAAGTCTACCTTCACATTTGAAATCCCTCAAGAAAGCATCCATGCCTGTTCAACAGCAATTTGGAATTCACCATACAAAGAAATTAAAGCAACATCAATCTGCAGAGTTGCTTCCGCCTGCGCTCTACATAATTTATTCTCAATTTATGGCTCAAAAAGAGGCATTTGGAGAAAAAATTGATTTGGAAATTGTAGGAAATGTTAAAGATGCTCAACTGTTTGCCCGTCAGCTTGCCAATAAGGATTCAGGTACAGCTATTTAATTGTTCTGTAAATGTTGATCGTGGATCGAACATCCAATTATAAAACATTTTATTTGACATTTGAGTAAACTTTGGAGAAATTCCATCATATATTTAATGTTCTCACGAGAAACAAGCTGGTTTATTTTACTCAAGACCAATGTGTGCAGAGAATGGTGTATCCAGTTGCTTGATTGGTCCTGTTATGCATCCTATGATATTGAGCAAGTACATCTTGTAGATAGTAATGCAGTCAGAATGAAAAGTAATGTAATGAAAAGAATGGTACCGTTGATTATATCTTTGTTATTGATGTGAGAAGTGAAATTAAAGTGGTGAGTTGGATTGGTGAAAAAGCTCAATTAAATTTTTGATGTGACTCAATTGAAGTGGCTGCATAAAATACTTATTTTGTAATTTCTTTTTATAAATATTTCTTCAATTTTTTGTTGTGAGGGTGAGTGTTCTGTTGTTCCTGGGTGTTACTGTTTCAAGTAACTCTGACACTTGCCCGCCTGGCAACTTTAACAAACGATTTCATGTCATTTATAAAAAACACTGTAACAAACATTTTTTTTTAATTGAAAATATTGTGAACTAGATATGGGTGCTGTCCAATGGATTGGATTTAAAACTTGTGGGCCATCCTTTATTTAGGAAAGCCCCTTCTATCCGTATGGTCCTTGATGGTGTACCCCTTTGTTTGGATCCTTAAATGGTCACAAAATTTTTTTATTTCTGATTTGCTTTAATGTTTTTATTATCTGCAATAAAAGTAAGTTATCACTGATAGGTAGTTTCATTGTTGAGGATGTATTTCCTATTCACGGGCAGAACATTTTGTTTTGGCATAGGTGATCAAATAAACCTCCCTCATAAGTACTATTTTCATGTCTAGGTGTAAGTGCACATTTGGAAAATGGGAAGCTGGATGAAGATCCTCTTGAAGAGGAGGATGAAGGCCAAAGAAGAAGGAAAAGATCAAAGAAGACTACAAACAAAGAGTCCCCTCCTGAATCGGGACTGTATCAATCCCATCCTTTTAATGTCATACTTCATGTTTATGATGATGAAGATAACTACGGTTCTGATGATAGTGCTGACAATGTTGACACGAAGACTTGTACCTCTAACAAGCTTGGGAAACTGGTTACATTGAGGTTTGAGTACTTGTTACAGTTGAAAATTGTCTGTGTTGGGACTGAGGGATCAGAGAATGAACCTGAGGATGACTTTTTGTGTAATCTTTTTCCTGATGACACTGGAGTTGATCTTCCTCACCAGGTACAGATTGTTGTTACAATATGTTCATATTTTCATACTGATTGTTATGATTCTTGTAGTCGTTGTTGTTGTGATGGCTGTAATGGCTCTTATCAATAACATCATAGAATTTCGCAAATTTTTTTTGTTTTATTGCCTGATGCAAACCTTTGGAATTATGTGTTCGGCTTTTGTCAAAATATTTTACTGTTGAATATCATCTTTGTTTTGATCAAATGTGATCTTGCTAATATGGAACCAGGAATTGTAATTGATGCTGCTTAATGAGTCACTTCTGCAAGAATATTTCAAATGTGATGCAGACATTGTGGTAGATAATTTCTTATTTGAGAGTTTTATTATGTTAGGAATTTTACTTATGATAAAAGTTCTATTTTAGTAGTAACTAGTTTCTTTTACAACTTAGGCTCCAGCATTGTAAAAGAAACTGATTACTAGATCATAGGTAAAATTCCTTACATAATGAAATTCTTTGAATAAGAAATTGTCTACTATAATGTCTGCATCATAAATCCTAAATAGTTGGGTGAGAACAAGGAACCTTATTGTGCACTCTATGCTGGAGCTAATTATAAACCATTTTCATTCAATGGAACTTATGCCTTACCATAAACTATTTTGTCTTGTTCTGGATGCAGTCTGCTAAGCTGTTTGTTGGTGATGCTGTGGCTTTTGATGAAAAGAGACATCTACGCCCATATAAGTGGGCTCAACATCTTGCTGGTCTGGATTTCTTACCAGAGGTTCCACCTTTTTTAGGATCTGGAATTCAAACAAGTGAAACTCAGCATGGTGCTTCAATCATTTCTGGTCTCTCTCTTTTTCGGCAGCAAAATCGTATACAAACAATTGTCAAGAGGATTCGTGCACGAAAGAAAGCTCAAATGGCTCTTGTGTGAGTCACTTATCTACCTGTCCCACTTTGTTCAGTATTAGTTAGAACTTTTTGTGCAACTCAGCTATGTACCAGTGGCCAACTTGCATGCCATTGTTCAGCTTTGCAATAGTATCAATTTGGTTCTGAGTCTTCTGACTAACGCTATATGAAGAAAATGTTAGAGTCCATCTCATGTCAAAATTTCCTCTCTTTTTATTTCCAATGTCATTCTTTGATTTGCAAGTTTAAACAAGATGCGTTTCTTTGTTGGCAATTTTTAGTTGACGTTTGAGAGAGAGCCTTTTTGCGAATTTACAGGGAGCAAATTGATTCTTTGATAAAGCATAACTGGCCATCTTTGCTGTATAAGAATATCCCTTGGGCCACACATTCATGTTTATGTAACTTACAGAGTTGCATAAGAGGTGTACCCTTGGCAAATAATTTTCAATCTGTTTCAGTTTCTGCAATAGAGCGGGTTCCTGATCCATTAGATGCTCAAGAGGATTTAGTATCTGAAAATGCAAGAGAAGATGGGGAGCTTCCTTTAGTTGTTTTGGCTGCTTCTCAAGTGACTGGTGCTCAGCGAGTTTCTTCTGCTAAAGGACCAAACTATATGGAACGTTCCAAGCAACTGGCTTTGATGTCAAAGAGCGTGACTGCTGCTAAAGTTGGAAAATCTCTAAGTTTCAATAAACTGGAGGATTCTGATGTCTTACTTGATGAAGACAGTGACATGGACGAAGGTGTAGATGCAGGCCACATACTTCAACACGAACTAGACACAAATACATGTAAGATGATTGACAAATCCTGGGAAGATTATGCAATGAAAGAATTGCACCTAGTTTTGAGGAGGGTAGAGAATGATGAGAGGATAGATTTGGAGGCAAAGGTAAAATGTCTGCTAGACTCCATTAGTTTTGATCACACCAAAATCTGTCTATTTCAACATCTGTAATTTCCTTTGACAGATAAAGATCAGTGTAGAGTACCCCCTGAGGCCTCCCCTTTTCAGTTTGAGCTTGCTGACTAGTTCTGCAGAAGATGGCGATACTGCTGCTGATGGCTCTACTTATGGAACTGTGGGGTTCAAATGGTATAATGAACTTCGAGCTATGGAAGCAGAAGTGAGTTTCTTGTGCTTCCTGCATAATTCTTTGCTGCATATATTTTGTTACAGGAGTAATGGCTTCCGTAGTTTCTAACTCATCAATGACAGGTGAATTTGCATATCTTGAAGATGCTGCCCACAGGTTATGAAAATGAAATTTTAGCTCATCAAGTGCACTGTCTAGCCATGATGTTCGACTTTCAATTGGAGGGATTGACCTCATTTTCTAAGTTAACAAAAAGTAGCTCTTTAATAGACGTAGGTTTATGCAAGCCTGTCACTGGGAAGATACTCGCAAGATCTTTCAGGGGAAGAGACAGGAGGAAAATGATTTCCTGGAAAGAGAACGAGTGCACCTCTAGCTTCCCTTACTAAAATGCATTTGGTGGTGAATATAGATAGCTTCGTGATGTAATTACCTATGTTTGGTGCTGAATTTTACTTGGAAACTGTGTGGTACTTCAAAGCACCTTGCATTTTTCCATTGGAGAGGTGATGAAACAGAGAGAAGAACGGTGGGGAATTTTGGGAGATATAAAAGCTCTATGGTAGGGCTTTCAGGGTAAATGACCTGCGTTAAAGATGGCATCAAGAGCCATACGGTTTTTTTGCAGGGGAAGGACACAGCACTCCGATAAGCAGGTTATAAAAAAAGGTTGTGTATTGTCTCCAGGGAGAGGCGCGTCCTGGTTTTAGTGAAAATCATCCTCGATATCTTTAAGATCCATATGTCCATGAGAGTCTCTTCGTTGTGCAAAATCGCGCATGCTTTTAAATTTATTATGTTTCTGGTACCAGATCTCCCAGAATTGCATGTTTTTGCATTAACCAGCGGAGACTTCATATTTCTGAAAGTTAGAAACAGTGTTTACGGCATTTATTCAAGTGGACATGGAGACTTAGGACTTGGAATCAGAGCAGGGAAGCGATGCCCATGATGTCACTTTATGCAGTGTTCCACATTGCTACAACTATGGTCAACTTAAATGATAATCTTTGGATAGTATAGCGAACTCTGATCAAGCCATATTTTTTCCACCTTTTTATTGTGAACTTTGCCTCGAATGGGGAAGACAGTAAATCAGGCGACAAATTGAAAGACAAGTAGCTATGCGATGCATGAAAAAGCGCCAACTTCAGTAGCTTTTAGATTGATTCTCTTGCATTGCGACGAATGGGGCTTGATGTTAAGTTTACTAGTAATATGGATCTTCCATCGTTTAACCTAAACCTTAAAAGCTCAGGCAAAATGATTTTGAGGCCTATGATTTTGAGAACAGCTGCAAAGACCCGTCGATGTAACGTGTGCTGTAATGTATGAATGAATTGAGAGTGGTAATGTACTACAGCATGGGTGGCGAACAATTATCCAGTTAATAATGTAGTGGTTCTGCATCGCCGCTCTGTAAGTATTTGATAACTAGGTTTCTCGTCAGGGGTGCTGTGCGTAATTTGGGCTGTTGCGTGTTTGACCAAATTTAGTGTTTACGTTTTAGTCAAATTCAAATTAAGCTTGAGTTAACTTAATTTGTATCTAGCCATACTCATTCAGTATAATATACACTATCATTTTACTTCGTTAATTAAGATCTAAAAAAATGGCAAAATATTACCTGCAAATAAAAAAATCAATATCTGAACTTTATATTTTTATTTAGAATTATCATTAAATCCCAACTTTTTAGCGTTATATTTAATTTTTTTGTAAAAATTATCATTTAAATTGTACATAAAAAAACAACTAGTATATTAGTATCTAAACATTCAACTTTTTATACCAAATATTAAAACTTCAAGTAAAATAAAAACACAAGTTCAAGCTTTCATTATTTCAGTTAGAGCAGAGCTTTAAATCGTATCTTTATCGAACTTTAAAGCAATGTGCTTATATAATCGAGAGCTATGAAGAACGCAATTGACAGCCAGAAGCTTCTTTTTTCAATGCAAGTGGGAACTATTTTTTTGTTGGGTCATTATTGAAGTACTGGGTTTTGTTATGTTTCCCGAATAGAGTGTAATTTCACTGGCAATGTAACATAACACGTAAGTCTATAATAACACAAAATAAGCTGCTTGTAAATCCAAATAACATTAGCATATGCGATTGGAAGTAAAAGCTTTTATAGTAGGGAGAGAAACATAAGAAGAATCGAGATAGCGACCAAAGAATGAAACATCTCAATTCTACATGCTAAAGAAAAAGGCACTCGCCTTGCAAAAAAAAGAAAGCACGCATTAACTTATACAACGCCTACTTTACAACAATGATATAAAGCATTCTTCTATATACACAACTGAGCTAAATGCATGCAGTTTAGCTCTCCCACATCAAAACACCCTAAAAAACAAATCACCATGGTCCTGTTTGTGTCCTCCGCAGGCAGCGCTTTTTGGATACGTTTTGTTGATTAAGCATCTCTAACAGCTGTTCAAGTAAATAAGGACTATCACTCAGGATAAAAATATATTAATGTGTCAAATGCAAGCAGCAACCAGAAGCATAAACCAAAATACCACAAGCACAAATATGGCACCAATTTAACTCAAATTTCAACACAAAGCCCTTCATCAAGTCACAAATGTCCCACTCGCACATAGTACAAATTCCAGAATAAAATATGTTTTGGCCACTCCATTAAACAGCCAGTCACCCAAAAATTCATTACTTGCTCTTCAATGTGCAGGAAAGCTCTCCATATGATGCGTTTATAATTCATTCTTCCTAAAAAGTGGATATCAGAGGCTAAGAGAAAAGGACAACAATAGACGAGGTCTCTTTGTAATATCCAATGAAAGGCGGCATTGCAAAGAGATCACCTGAGTTTATCACTTTGATGATACTTGTATAAAATTAGTTAAATTTAAAGCAAAATTTCACAGGCTTTTATTTTTTATAAACTATATCATTTCACATCATCGACTTCTTTTCATAAGAACAATTGTTCTCCTAAACAGCTTCTTCTGATAAAAGGGATTTAATGAAGACATAATTACCTGATTCTTTTGCATTTCAAGGAACTCGTCCTGTAGCAAAAAGCAAAAAGAATAGAGTCAGATACAAAATTGACCTCTAATATAAAGATGAAGAAATTCATATAATAACCACAATACAACATGATACATCTATATGGCCAATGTCAAAAAATATGCCAGAAAGCTTTGAAGGTGAAAAGTAGTCTAACACTTCAAACAAGTCTCAGATCCTCAATATAACATATTGCTCATGCATTAAAAAGAGAAGAAATATAAACCTGCTTTTTCTGCAATGCTTGATTTTCTTCTTTCAGTTTTGCGACTTCCGCTTCTAACTCCATGGTATAAGCCTGGAAAAATCACAATTAAGAACATAGTAAAGAAAATGGGAATCAAGAACCTCATTTAAACAAAAACAACGTACCTGCTTACGAGCCCGAGATCTAGCTGCTGATTCTCGGTTCTTAATCATCCTCCGCTGCCTCCTCTCCACAACCTTCTCCACAGTTCCACTGCACTTCCTTCCTCTAAGGCTACCATTCAAATTGTAAGGGACAGGAGACATTGAAGAACTGTCCCCGTCCCGCTTTCCAATACCATCTGAAGATAGTTGATTAGCAGGAGAAGCTGTTGCAACAGAAACAGCCCCAGTTCCAAGGCCCATCACACCAATTCCAGCCCCACCTGAGAGGCTGCAAGTACCAGCAGCCCCCTGCCCTAATCCATTATTTATCACTGAATTTGAAATACCTATTCTCATACTTTGGTTGCCCGATTCCACACCATATCTGTTTGGAAAAGCTGTTGCTGAGCTACAACCCCATTGATAGAAAGATTTGGTGATTGATTTGGTATCTGAGTAGCATTGTTTTCCATAATACCGACCCTAGCAAGTCCATTACTCTGATTAGGCTGTTGGTATGCAAGGGAGAGTGCTGCATTGTTGTTTGATCGAGACAATTCTGTATAAAAGCCACTATTATTGTTATTTGGCCTTGTAGCCAATTGAGTATCTTCTCTCACAACTCCAGCTCTGACCAGGAATTCTTCCAGTGTCATCTCACCTAGAGTTTGCTGCCTCTGTTGCAAATTTGGTCCTGATGTATTAGTGCCATCTGTTCCACCACTTTCTTTAAAAAGATCCTTCCAAACTTCATCTACCGTCATCTGGCTAAGGGTTCTGGGCAGAGTCAGTGATCCTTGTCGCTGTAAATTTCCACTTGCACTGCCTTGTTCAGCTGATCCCATGGATGATGCCATTGCCTGCATCTCTTCAGCAGTCCAAATGTTCTTGAGGAATTCATCCATGTTCATAGATCCAAAATCCTTTCCATTGCTACCCAAAGTATTCTGAAACTCATCAAATGTTAATGAGTAGACCGATGGTTGTCGAGCCAAATTACCCACCGGCCGGCTATCACTTCCTTCCATGTTTGTGAAATTTATGTTAGACCCCATTCTTGGAGAACCGGATCAATAATTTCAGTTTCAAAATTCAGTTCTTACGACCAAAACTTTCACAAAGTAAAGCTGCCCTGCGTAGACAATGAAACCAGTACCACCTTACACACATTTTATAATCACATCCTTCACAAAATCGAACACCAAATGGCACTTCAAAAAGAAGTCACCCTCAAAGGCCCTAAAAAAAGACGGATGAGCTACCCCAGAGAGCAAGAGGTAATTACCCTTCACCAACACAAATTAAGGCGACAATAACACATTTATCCACACATAAAAAACTCATAATTGGGAAGATCCAACTTACATCATAAGCTCCAAATTCACTAAGAAAAGGCACATCTAAAACTCACTAATTCACAGTCTAGAACTAGGATCCTCATACTAAAACCCAAAAACAAACCACCAGAAAAACAATCAAAGCTCAAATTACAAAGAGACGGAGAAAAAAAAAAATGCAACCCCCCAGATCAATCAAGAGTCCCAAACCATACAATACCAAATAACATAACAAAATTAACAACAAAAACCTAACAAAAAATTTCAGACCAAATCATCAAACAAATCAGCATTTTATTACTGCACAAAATCAGAGATGAAATTAAACCCCTCCAAACAACAAAAAACTATCTATAAAAACATTAAAAAAAAATTTACCGAAAATTTTGCTACTAGGTCGGGAGTCCGAAGAAGGGGGAGGCAAAATCGCCAAGTGTCGGAAATCGGAGAACTACGATCCCCCCATTTTAATATACCCTCAAAAGTCCCCCTTTCCCAATTTTTTAATCTCTGTAATTAGCAGGCAAAGTGGAGTGACCTGGTCCGTTGGATGTGGTTGGCGGCGATGCATAACCAATGGCAGATGGAAACATGGGGGATTCTTGACCGTCCACGTGCCCTGGTGGTCATAGAAGTGTTATTATTATATTTTTGTTATTATCGTTCGCGGTGGTGGCGTTGGATGGGGATTGAGGGTGGGTGGTTGGTGGTCCGCGGGAGTACCGGTGGTAATGGTGTACCTCTTTTTTCTCTCTGGCGTTGTAAGTGAGTGGGCAAAAAACTTAAGATTATAAATAAATAAATAAATGTTTGTTGTGTTTTTTTTAAATAAGATTATAAGCCGTGCAAGTTTTGCTACACAATATGATAGTCTTTATGATGTCTGGCAAAAAAAATGTCATAAGATCTTGTCAAACATCAGCTGCCAGAAAAACAAAGTAACCATCTTCTAATTTAAATATAATCGATGTCTTTGGCTACATATCTACATGATGCGAGAGCTCTGATTGAGGTGGACCCCTCCAACGTAGTTTTGGTCGTCACTAGGGATGTCCCGTCCGATAAGTCCAAAGGACATATTTCTTTCTCTACAAGGTACATGCCATCCCTAATTTTGGGCGTCAAAATTTGCGACTCTCCCATTATAAATTATGAAGGAAATTTAGATAAGAACATCGGGAGTTTGGCAAACCAATTCGGATCAGTTTTTCCTTCCTCGGCACCTTTGCGCCTCTTTTTTCTTTCTCTGCAAACTCATCATCCAATTGCCGACGTCTTTCTTACTTAGGCTTTAGTTGCTTCCAAGTCAGGGGTTATACGCGTTTTTAGAAGTTGGATATTTTTCTTGTTGTCTTCGTACACGTGTTTCTTCTCGGATTAGTATTTGTATAAAAGACTTGTACTAAAAAAGCAATAATTATTTTTTCTTTCTTTCAAATTGCGTGCTCCAAATCAGAGCAGCTCTATCTAGAATTGCTTCAGCGGGAACTTGGAGATGACTGACTAATTTTTATTAACCACACGTTTTTTTGTAGTTAATGTAATTAATCAAAGCTTGTATTGAAAGGTGGACATGCTAACTCCACGTCTACATAATCAATAGATAATCTTCACTTATTAGAGAAAAAACAAAAAAGTGGCGAAGATCACACGAAAGGTTCAATAATTACTTATCCCTTTGTAAAGAACTGTTTAAAAAACAATGCAAAAATTTAGCCTCTATCTTTTCCTCTGTCTAATATTATAACAACTATGACTTCATTTTTTGACAAAACATAAACAAAAGCAGGATAAACGGCATCTCAAAGCATATAATAGGGCTATACATGATTAACTATAGGAGCAGCTAATGCAGCACAGGTACAAATTATTCTCAAAAGTTTCCCTTATTCGTTCATGCATGATCAAGTACTTGATATAAAACTTCCACTTTGTTTTTTTACCAAGCACGAGACCACTTTGATATAAATTGGCTACTTGACTTTTGCGGCGTTTTTTCTGGTTACTCAGCCTACATTATTAAGATGTTGAGGTGGCCCATATTCTGTTCCATGACTCTAATTCCTCCGTTTTAAATTATGTTAGGCACCAATCTACTCGTAATTTAAATCAATCGTTCTTTTCATATCGCAATTAGCTGGCCAGGCTAGGCTGCCAGAGTATTAATGTAAATGCTTCTATCGGATGCATTATGTATATACACTCGTAGATGATGTCAAAATATACAATTAATTAACGCCCACGACCCTTTATTATATAATAAATATTAGACGTGGTATGATATATATCAAAGAGACGCAGGCCTACAATCTATCTTGATCTAAAAATGGTTGAGGTCGTCAAGAAGCCAACAACCAAGTGGGAAAGGGTGTAAACATTGCCGCAGAGTCAATTAAAGTAGCGGACGCCACCTTCATATTCACTTCTTTTTTCTTTCTCTTACGTGCATACCGAGCACGACAAGTGTGTAAAGTCATTTCATGTGGTCATGACCTAAGAAACCAAAATGCAGACCCCCACCCCCTTCTCAATTTTGAAAACCTGTTCTTACCTTCCAATTATATGGTGAGACATAAAAGACAAATCATGAAAGCCAAGGGTTATGATCAGTATAACATCAATTATACTATATATATATATATATATATATATATATGTACACATTGATTGGTGGCTTATTTTATGTTATCAAGGGATGGAGCTCACTCCATAAGGCAGCAATGTTCTGGTGAAGAATTGGATGGTCTCCATCAGTTCGCTTAAACGAGTTTAGAGTCGTTTTTTGTTTGTCTTTGGCAATGCCAACAGCTTTTGGATGGTCTCCATCAGTTCGCCTTGTTGCTTATTAAGTATAAACAAATTGTAATGGTTGAAGGCCATGATTCAATGATGGTATTGCTGCTCTCTGTTTTAGTTTTCCTCTGCATATCTAAGCCATGTTAACCTGATCTACTGTAATTCAATCCCCTTGATTTAGGTAGCACACATACGCACACTTATATATATATATCAAAATTCTTTTGCTAGGCCCAAAATATTGGGCAGGTAATCATGCTCCACAAGTATGAAGCGTTTGCTAGTCAATGAGGAATTGCAAGCAAAGCTTATATTACAGTATGAATGATGAATGATTTTCTTAGCATGAAGACTAATCCAGAAAGAAGGATTTTAGTAAGTTCTTGATGAAGCAAAGTTGACTTCACGTGTGGAACATAGCCACGAAGCCACCGCATTGCTTCATTTCATGGATTGAGATTAATCAATATACAACAACATCAGACTTCAATAATGCAACCAGCGTCGTTTCACATCTGACCAGGAAAAATGAAAATTTATAGGAAAAGTGAAACTCGTACCTGCCTGAAAATTATTCCAGCTGTCTCATGTTCGGGGAGTTGATCATATCACCAGCTGAAAATTTCATCACTTTACGGTGTTTACACAATTTACAAATGCATGGGTAAAGTGAAGATGGAATAATCAATGCAGCAAAGTTATTTTACCAATTTTCAGAACATTTCAACATGTAAATAGGGTTCCTGTCCAATTAATTGGCTTTTCTCATTAAAACAGGCGTTGAAAGTTTTTGTCTGATTAAGCTGAAAATACTCTAAATTTGATAGTGTATCAATTTCTATTAAGTTCGATGTATACACATTATTTTAAAAAGCACGGGCATGGAATCAGAATCTTAGCTCAAGTTTGAACACCCGTTGTACAGGTAATAGGCCTACTTCGGTGCTCCCACCTGATGGGAAATCCAAGAGATGGAAGATGAAAGGTATACTTTTCCAAATAGAGGCTTTTGAGATCTGAAAAGATGTGTTTATTTACCTGATGTTTAGTAAAAAAGTGTTGTTTTATACAAAGAAAGATAAGCCTGGACAACATTCATAATCGGCACTGATTTCATTATAACATTACAACGCCTCAAAGCTCAACCAGGAGCTAAGCAAGGGTGTGTTCTAGCTCTGCTCATTATTCGGCCCTTGCTGAGCACTGGTGGTGCAGCCAACGCTATTCAAGCTCTTCACCACCATAGCTCACCAACATCACCCGTGGGAGGTTTCTTTGCGCAATAATTCCCTCACCTAAAGGTTCCCACATCACTATTGAGAAGACTCAATATGCTACAGCTTCAAGAACAATTAACTATTATTTCAGGTTTTACCAGATAAAGTAAGAGTTAGCAAGTGAACGAGTAAAATAATTTACCGCTCAAATGCAGTCTAGAATTAGCTCAAAATTGGCAAAACATGGGTATTAAACAGACGTTGAAACTCAAGATTGGAAGGATTCCACAGAAGAACGAACAGAAACTTAATGTCTACTAGAAACTCAAATCTTAAAACGTAAGCGCAACTTCTGCAGGAAATATACTGCCTCCAATTGTTTGCTGCATTGAAACCATACACGTAATTGTCTGGAAACATTAGAGATCCTAACTGGTAGGAAGCGAAAGCAAAGATTAAAGGGAGAATAATCTATTCGGGTACAAAAGAAGGTGAAATCCAACTATTAGGAGATAGGAACGAAGAAAATTAACATATTTGAATAATTTCGGAAACTTGGGATAACCATGGATTCCAAAGCTTTCAATTGTTTTTCACTAAACAACATCACTTGCTCGGAAGCAAAAACAACATCAATTACAATGATGGAGATACTCTTGTAAATAGCCTAACTAAAACCACGGGAAAAATGATGAAAATTACAACAAACCTCTACAAACAGTTCCATAAAATTATCCCCAAACTACTCAATATATCATAGACTCATCAAACAGCTTCAATATAACTCTAATCTATTTTACATCACGAACAAACTTAAATGAAACAAATCTTGCTAGCAGTATCCAGAGCATCAAAACTAATGGTCAATCACATGTACACCTTCTTGGCTCCATCAGGTCTCCACTTCAAAGTAGAAAAACTAGAGGTTAATACACTCAAATGATATGTTAAAACAAACAGATATTAGTAAACGTCAAGGGAAGCCCTATCATTTGGTACAACCAAAACGATCAGGGGTATGCATTCTCTTCGCAAAAATGTACACAATTAAAAAGTACACATTGATAACTGGAACACACTAATGGCAAATGCTAAGCAGCTGGTCAGGAAAACATCTGCCAATAAAAAATCCAGCAATCACTCAGAAAAACTGCGCTAGCAGCTATTTAGGCACCAATTAGGTGATCGACTTACAAATTATGGGTTAATGTGGCCATTAAACAATAAAAAAATGAAACTTGTCTGATAAGAAAAAGTTATATAGTGATTAGACAAGGTTTTACCAAGACACCACTCAGAATTACTATGCTTTACATACGCAGCTCGATAAAAAATAATTTACCTGATCAAGGTATTCGCTTTCTTTGACTGAATGCCGTACAGCTTATTAACTGCATCTTGATCTTTTCTTTATCAGCAACGATCACTAACAATAAAGACCAAATTTTTGTTATCTTCAATTTTTCTTCATGGCAGACTCAGTTGTGAGTGGATTGTTCGGAATTTAGCATTGGTTCAATTTGTTTCTCGGTGGTGAACTAGTATGGGGATGCTTGGGCTTCTTTCTGTCTTTAAGGTCTGGACGATGGAATGTGATAGATGTTCTCATCTTCTCCACCCACCTCTTCAAAGTCACTGCACCCATAGTTACTGCCGGCAGCCTTCACTTACAGAGTCATTGGATTAGGTTCCTTAGAATTGGAATCTGAAACAATCAACCAGCAGATTGCCCATGAAGCCGCTATTATGGCACAAAAAGTAAAACTAACTACGGTGAATGAATTTCAGTTACAACTGATTATTATTGACCAAAATAGTGCCATTATAACACTAAAAGCTACTGTCATTTCTAAGGGTTTTTTAAAGAAATTCCTTAAGATCTGAATGATTTTTAGCAAACTACATGAGAGAAAACATGAAAGACGACTATAAAAAGTTAAAAGTAAATTGAAAGACAGATAAAATTTTTTAAAACTTGCCGCATGCTGTAATATCATATGCAGCTAAAAATGTGTAAAAATGCACATACAATACATCAATTATAGATTCAGATATAATTAAAAGAAACTCTTATATGCCTATAATGTGTGAAAAAATTAAAACAAATATGGTACCGCATACTGGATTAGTCGAAGTTAGGATCGGACAAAAATAATTACCTCTGTCAAAGTTGATAGCAAACCATAAAACTTTAAACGCAAGCGAACTACTTAATTAGTACTAATAATAAACAAAAAAATTCCAAAGTCATTCTGCCACTAAAGATCCAGGCAAGTTAAAAAGGGCGATAGGAAGAGAAGACAATTTTAGTTGAGAATGAAAACCTTCTTTGCAGCGGCTAGGGAGTTGAGTTCTCGACGATCTTCGGACTTGTGCATGTCATGTCCGGAGAGAGTAGCTAATTGTTAGCGGTTGAGGATTGATATTCGGTTAATATTTCCAAGTTGTAATTATTTTTATAGCGAGTTTGTATGTTTTATTGCCAAAATATAAATTAGTAACAACAATACGTAAAAAAATATTAGACAAAACGTTAATAAAAATTAATATAAACTGGTAAAGACTATCTTAAAGATGTAAAAACAATGGCTCGAGCCTGTTTATTTTATTTTAACACTAGTTTCCTCTTCAGCTTCATATCATCCTCTTCTTTCCCCCTCCCTATCTTCTTTCCGATCCTCTTCATTCACTGTTCTTTCCCGGTCACTTGTGGTTGATGTTGGCCACTAAATTATCAGTAGTAGAAAAAAGTAAGTTTTATCGATTTTAATAATCTTAATCTCAAAAAGACCGTGGCTTTCTGCTATTTTTTGTTATTTGTGGCTTTGAATATATTGTTTGTGATTGATTTAAATCATTTTGTATGTCTAATAATCATTATTATGGTTTGCTTATTTGTTCACATTTTTTGTTATTTTTTCTCTGATTTTATGATATGGGTTGTTCGTGACTAATTGATATCGCTATGCGTGCCTAAGTTACTTGTTCATACAGTTGCATACTGATTGTAGTTAATGATTTTATATTGTACTAACTATACTTGTGACTTGTTTATTATTGTTGTTTCATTTTTGATGGTTATTATTAATTACAATTGATGGGTTTTATTTTTTAGTTAATATTGTGTTTTGCTTTGTTTAATTAGAATTTAATGGGTTTAATTAGGATTGGCTTACGAGTATTTCATTAAGTTCATTCTAAATCACTTTGTATTAATTATGCATGGTATTTAGTTAATTCTACATGTTTTTTTATTTGCCAAATGACAATGTTTTAGAATTTTCAAATTGATTGTAAGCTAGCCAAACATAATAATTTTATCAACTCGGACACTTTTTATAATTATAACAAAACAAAAATTATGACAATATTTTCTAGAAATTTTACAACCAAATGCCCTCACTGATTACATAAACTTATGTTGTAATTTGTAATCAAATTATTAACACATTTTAAATATTTTATAATTAATATTTTTTGCAGGTCTACCAATTTAAAATAATTTAAATACAAAAAATTTATTTACCAATTGCTTAAAATCATAGCATCCTAAACTGTGCGATAACTACACATTAAAATAAAAAAATTAAATTAAATATTTAAAAATAAAATTAAAATAAATTTAATTGAACATTGAATTATGTAATTAGAAAGTTGATGTTTTCAAGTAAAATTATTATATATTTTGATAAATCAATAAAATTGTGTTATTATTTTTATATTTAATTAAAGTATAGTTTTAAAAACCGTATTATACCATATATTTATATCCAATAAACTGTTTATCGCCTTCAAATTTGGTAAACATACCATTTTAATCTATACTCGATTTTTAATATCAAATTGTCACAAAATTCTTTTTTTGTCAGAAATTAAGGTATTTATCCTGTATTTAATAAAATTTTAATATTTAGTAAAATATTTTATTTCTAATATTAAATTTTGGTTGAACCTGATTTGATTCGATTGAACAAAATATACTATTTATCTTGTACCGACAATAAATTTGGAATGATAATTGGTTCGATATTTAAAATTATGAATTGAAGTTGATTTAGATTAATAATTAATCACTTGTCTATTTGATAAAAAAATAATTTATTTTATATCATTTAAATTCAAAACACTAGACATAAAATTAAATAGCGGCTTAGGCTGAACCCGAACGCTCGATTTTACCATATAATATGACGAATAAAAAAATTGTCGTTGCATCCCGCACAACAAATTGCCAATTAATTTAAAGGCATAAAATATTGCCCATATAAAAAATCATAAAAAAATTCAGTTGAAATAGCAGCAGCAGCCACGCGAAGTAATGCATTACACCGTAACTTCCACTCCTCCACTTCAATATCTCTTCGTGTTTCTTCTAGCCAAATCCTTTAGATTAACTAATAATAATTCCTCATTTTAATTCCCATTAAATTAATTAATTAACAATCCAATATTTTAAATACAAGCAGCGTCTATTCTTCCGCTCCACATTTTTATTATTCATTCACATAAAATAAACAACGGAAAACCAATATCGACTGTTTCATCTATATTTTATATTATTAGAAGAGAGCCCACGCATCACGCATGCTAAAAATACGTGATCAAGCATACACAGTGAATTACAACCAAACACCTTTCAAAGTAATAAAATTAGTGAAACTGTCAATTTAAATTATATTATTGAAATAAATTAACCTTTATGAATTGTATTTTACCTGTTATTATACTTATGAATTAGTTTAAGTTGTAAATTTGGTGCAAATTTCTTTTATCCTTAATATTTTAAGCCTATAAAATTCAAAAACGGGTAGATGAAAAATTTAATTAACGGGCTTGTATTGATTTTTTGTGTCAGGTCGTATAAAAATTACATGAATATAATTTATACTTAAAAAATTAATCTCACTAACACATTAACATTGATTCACAGTTTAAACTTATAGGCATAATTAACATTCTCAGTTATACTAAACCCTCTAAATAGACTTTTAACGAAAAAAAACAACAAGGTATCATTATAATTGACTAATTCAAGTGTTAAGCATGTGTAAGTAGCCATCCTAAGTTCGACGTGCTCACAAAAGATATATCACTCACAGAGTTGTAGAGGAGCAGAGTTTCAGGAGGCTTTGGTATACAACAGAATCCAGCCTCTGGCCATCCTTCGATCTGGCCCTACTCTTCTTCTACCCTTTCATCTTCTTCTTCTCTTATTACTATAGTTCGGTACACTTGCTAGCAGCTCGAAGGATCTACACGCATCCATATACTGGTATAATATCAACCACCTTCTTCTTCTTCATACATCATCACTTGCATGGCTTCCACTGGCCTCAACACCACCTTCGCCTCCTCTTTCTGCGTTTTCTCCAAGACCCACAGTTCCTTCCCTCTCACCGGACGTGCCCTCCGCAAATTCCAGAGGAATCATCACCTCTACGCCACACTGCTGGAGCAGAGGAGCTCGGCTGTTAAGCCGGTTATTGCCGCCGCCGGAGCTGCGGTGGAGCTAGCTGCTGGGAGTTATGAGGCTGGAGAAGGGGCCGAGAAGAAGAACCTAAGGATTCTTGTAGGCGGTAGGGGCATTGGCTGGTTGGTGTTTGCTCTGGCTGCTAAGAGGAAAGGGTTCCAGGTGACGTTGTTTGAGAAGGATGTGAGTGCCATCAGGGAGGAGGCCAAGTACCGGGGGACTATTCAGATTCAGAGCAATGCTTTGGCGGCATTGGAGGCGATTGACTTGCATGCCGCCGACGAGATCATGGCTGCCGGATGTATTACCGGCGATCGGATTAACGGGCTTGTTGATGGGATTTCCGGTGACTGGTATGCTTTTCTCTTTTCTTCGCTTTCACAAGTCATTGATTGATGTTTTGAATCTCCTCTTCTCTTTGTTTCGATTGAATATGTTTTGAATTGATATTCAATGTTTTTGTCCGTTCTCCGATTAGGCTTCATGTGTTGAATTGCTAAAGTTTCGAGGATTATGTCTTAGATTCATCTGTAATTAAGTATCCGGGGCAGAAATTATTACTTGTCAAATGAGAAAAAACTGATCTTGTGTGATTGCAAGGAAGAACTATTATCAGGAACTTGAGTAGCAGGCACTTGTTGTTCTTGATTTGTTCAAAGGATGCTAATCAGTTTCACCGGGGAAAGGATTTATTTTTTAAATATTTTATGATAAAGTTGGAAAAACTAGTAGGTAATCTAGCAGTGCATAAAACAATATATTTAAGTTGTTCTGTATATAAAGAGGGGAATGGTTTTTTCTCCTTCGCTTATTAGTGATAGAATTATATCCTCAATTTGGGTATGCATATGATTGCGAAACCTTTCATTGTTTTGTATCCGTGCTGTTCTAAGTGAAGGGAATTTGATGAGATTGCATTTTTCTAGCTGACATCTTGGTGCAAACCAGACAAACAAGAACTTGAAAAAGAAGTTTCAGAGAATGGGCAAATTGACACGATTGCAAACATTTTATCCCTCTTTCGTAAATACGTAAATTTATAACTTTATTTTAAATAAAAATTAAGATTTTGTAGATTTGTTTTGTAGAAAGGAATAAAAACAACTGTCACATGTTTTTCTTCTTTAGGATTTTGGTTTTGGAAAAAAAAGGAAAGAAAGAAAAATAAAAACTGTGTGGATTGAAGAAAGGTGAATGTTTAAGAGAAATTAAAGTGAATTGTTCCTAAAACTTTATTTATTTATTTTTTATGGCTCATAAGACTACTAATCTGTATTCTGATAGACTCTTATCATCCAACACGATCTCGAATTGACTCTAATACCAAATGTAACAACCTGGCCTAATTAGTGCATATTAATGTGTTTAATTATTTTTTCAAAAATAATTATTTAAGTTGAAGATCATAAACACATCCACATTAATATACTAGATATTATTCTGATAAGTATTGAATATAGGACTAAGTTGACTAATTAATTAATTAGAGGATCTTACACTAACCTTCCATCAATAAGACTTCCTTTTAGCTCACTCCCAAGAACAACCTCACCTATAGAATATAGTGATAGTCAAGAAAAGAGAGTACATTGTCCATTACACGCATTTGAGTAATTCATGTCATTGTACACTTTGTAGTAATGATTTTGATTGGTCGTCGGCTACACCAGTATACTGTTTTACATTTTTTAGTTTATACTCTAGTTCCTTCTCCTGTCTAGCATTTTCTTGGATGCTTCTTTCATCTATTTACAGTAATCTTGATAACAATGTGCTGGTCCAGACTATTTCTTTTAGCACAGCTTGTTTCTCTGTGCATGTTATTATATTGGTGGTAAGCAACACTTATGTATAATGATTGGTGAAGTGGGTGTTTACAGGTAAGAAAAAGAGGTTACTGAAGATATTTGAAGGCTGGTGTGATAATGTTGTTGATTTATTACATGCCACCGATGAAGAAGATATTATCCGGTGAGATATTTATGACGGTTTTCCCATCCTCACTTGGGGCAAAGGCTGAGTTACTCCGCTTGGAGATTCGGTTCATGCAATGCAACCAAACACGGGTCAAGGTGGATGCACGGCCATTGTGGTAGGCAAAAAAATTTTCTTAACCCATTTGAATTTGTTATAACTTGAGAGCAACTAGGGATTCCTATCAGTCATGCATGCCTGAAAAATGTGGATTTGCCAGGGCTGCTTCTTCCAGTATTTTGCTTAGAATTTGTGCAATGTAATAATATGACTGGAACTTGCTAGGAACTGTGGCGCTTTATTGGAAAGAAAGAAAAATTATAATGCTAGTTACATTAAAAAATAATTGAAAACCCAACCCACGATTGTCTTGGCAGGATGGCTACCAACTTGCTGTAGAGCTTGAGAAGGCCTGGAGACAGAGTGTCAAATCATCTGGACCTCCTATAGACATCCCTTCCTCTTTGAAGCGGTAATGATTACTTATCTTGTAAAGTGTGCTAAACATATTCTGAAATTAGTATTCATGAAAGCATTTGTTAGTATCATTTTTTTTCTTTCATCTTTTTATATAAAAAATATTGTACTCTTCCATCAGTTATGAGAGTCAAAGAAGACTTCGTGTTGCTGCTATACATGGAATGGCAAGAATGGCTGCGGTGATGGCTTCCACTTACAAACCATACCTTGGCGTTGAACTGGGACCGCTATCTGTGAGAAATTAATTTAGCTTTGTGTATTTGTGATTGAATGGTGATAATTTATTCTTGTTTTCTGGCCTTTTTACCTGCTCTGCCCATCTATGCAGTTTTTAACAAATTTCGAATTCCATATCCAGGAAGAGTGGATGGAAGAGTATTTGTGAAAATTGCAATGCCGTTTATGTTAGATTGGGTCTCAGGTGGCAATAGGTGAAGAATTTGTCCAACTCTTTTAGTCTTTTTGATAGTTTATTCTGTTCGTATTTCGTCAAATGATATGACAGTTTATTCTGTTTGTCAGCTCGAATTTGCAAGGGAGGCCACTTAGCTGCCGCCTTTGTGACAAAGTATTTTTTATCTATATTAATAGAGATTCTTCAAAATATCAATGCTGAAATATTAATTTTTATTTTAAAGGCAAGTAACATGTTGCAAAAATGGTTTCACGATGATGATGCATTGGAGCGTGCCATTAACGGAGAGTATGATGAGCCACCTTCTCTCTTGTTAATTGAATGTCATATTCAAATAGTGATCCCAGTCACATATTAACATCATTTTTCTTCAGGTGGTATCTCTTACCAGATAGAAATGCAGTCAATTGTGATGGGGGCCTGCAACTTATTCACTTAAGCAGGGATGAGCAGAAATCATTTATAATAGAGTATTTTATGAATGAAATTATTCATAACACGTAGAAATGTGGAAATTTTGTTTTAATCTGATTGAAATCAATCCTTCTATTATTGCCTTGCCGCAAGTTCTCCACTTCATGACCAGTCTGAGCAATCAGTTAGAATATGCTTACCAGGGGTAAGTCAGCTAGCAAAAACCCTATTTGTTTTGAGCATATAGCTGAAGTAAATAGGTAAATCTACGTTAAGTTCAGTCATAAAGGCACTCATTCCTGTGAGAGGCCCATTTTTATCACCAAAAAAGTGTGCATTTAAATCGATTAGCTTTACTTGTTTCTGTATTTAAAATGTTTGAGTTGAGGCATTTTACTCCACAATAACAAATTTGCAATTTATTAAATGATGGGATTATGAAGATTTATGATAGGCTTCAACTAGATAGTATAAGGATAGCTTGTTTCCACAAGTCTTAAATTCTGTTGCGTCACCACAAACACTGAGAAGATTACTTCTATTTTATTTTTAAGTGAAATAACAGGATATACAGTTGGAAAATGGTAAATATATATTTTGCTGTTTTTTAACATGCATGACTTTTGGCAGCTATCCGAAAATCATGCACGCATTCATTGTAAAGACAATCCCTTCATCTTCACTGATCTGCAAAGTGAAAATGGAACCTGGATTACGGAGTATGTGGCAGAACCTCGATCATCTTTGTTTAAAACTTTAATCTTTATAATTGTCTGATAATGTGACTAAATGAAACATACAGCAACGAGGGCAGGCGCCATCGTGCACCTCCAATCTCCCCTGTTCGTTTTCATCCATCTGACATCATAGAATTCGGTTCTGATCAGGTACTGTGTTTATTGATATCCTCTCCTAACTTACACATAACAAGCGGCGATGGGTTTGTACTTTGTTGTGTGTAAATAGAAGTGTTGTTATCCGCTCTACCACCTTCCCTAACACAAGAAATGGCAAACTTGTCGGATTTCCCATTATGTTATGAATGGTTACCCACAAGAGTGCCTTGAGGTGTAACTGTGGATAATTTTGAGATGCCTTTAGACAAGAAGGCACTAAACTTGCCCCTCGTTGATTTAGATATAATATTAATGTTTATGTTGTGCTGTGCCTTGCTAGTTACTTTGGAAGTTGTGTCTATTTTCCTTTTTGTTCTAGATAAATACATTATTTGCGATTGGTTTCGAATAATTGGTTGATATGATTGTTCTTCCTGATTCATCTTCACGATTGTGCAGGCCGTCTTTCGAGTAAAAGTTTTGGGGTCCCTTCCAGAAACTCAGAAAACACCCATGCTTCAAGCAGTCTGATTTCTACTCTAGTTTTGCAGGCCTGCATAACTGTACAGAGTGACAGAAAAAACTAAACATTGATTCAACAGTTGACAAGAGTACATAATTCAATTTTTGAAGGAAGTATGATGTTCATATACAAATGTATATCACAACAATAAAAAAAATGATGAGAAGATTTATACAACCCCTGATTTTATGTTTCTTTCCTTGATGATTTTGGTGTGTACCGTCCACACTTTCACTCAACAAGGTCAGCTAGTATCGATATTCAGTGACTTTATTTGTTGTCCTGTTTTCTTATGATTTGGTGGGGATTATTGGCCATTCCAGAATCAGAAATTGAGATTGAAATTTTAATCCAGCAAAACTTGTATTGTGAGGTACTAGCTTGATGTAGATGGCCAATATTTCCATTGACGTCAAGTTCCTTTCGACAGAGCAAGCTTCCTGGGTTAGTGGAATAGAAGTATTTAATTCTCTTTTTTTCTTTCTATTGTTTTATTTAATTCTCTTTTTTCTTTCTATTGTTTCATTGGTAGGAGGTTTTGGGTTACTATTTTATTCTTAGTAATAAAATAGGAACTCATTATTGGCCCAATTATAAGTACGAGAATTAGTCAATTAAAATACAAATTTTTTTTAAAAAATATAATAAAAACACTTTTTTAGAAAGTCACGAATTTGAATTTTACTAATCTTAATTTATTAAAAATAAAAATATTTTTCATAGTATAAAGATGTGAGTTTGAACCCAATAACATTAAATATTAATTTTTTATTAATAGTAGTTTGTTTAATTGTCTTGAAAAAATATAATAAAAAATTAAATAATTATAATTTATTTTTTCATTTAAATAGGATAAATTTTTAAAGTCAATTATAATCTATATTTAAAATATTAAATTATTACAATTTATCTCGTTATTAAAAAAATTCATATATAAAATTAAATTTTATTCGATAGAAGTCATGCATGGCGCGACATTGTTTAGCTGATTTAAATGCTTATAACATAAAATAGAAACTAAGACCTAACTACGTGCTATTAAAAAAATAGCTAAGTGTATGGTTGTTCCCTTGTTTACAATTTAACAATAAAAAATCAAAGTATTATATTTTGTCATCTCTTTAAAATATCAAGCCAACTAATATTTATTTAAGATATTAATTT
This sequence comes from Piper betle, assembly GCA_033002965.1. Taxonomy (NCBI): domain Eukaryota; kingdom Viridiplantae; phylum Streptophyta; class Magnoliopsida; order Piperales; family Piperaceae; genus Piper; species Piper betle. The sequence continues at coordinate 2,039 of JAURVB010013670.1, read as the reverse complement.
ATTATAATTTATCTCATCATTCATTCTCAAATAAAAATGGCGGTTTTTAAGTGACAAAGATAAAAGTTGGTATAAAAGAAGTCCTTCACAAATAATGGCGGGGCCTTGGCCGCTTCTCCCTGGGGGAGACCCCCACCTCGCCGCACTCCTCTTCCAGCTCTTCCGGACTCCCCTGTCTCTCAACCTCCTTACCTACACCTCCGCCGATGCAGGTTCCAACAAGCCCCGACGCCGGCAAGGAGAAGAAGCTCAGCCGAACATGGGCTCTCTTCTTTTCAGGCTCTCCTCTCCTCTAGTTGCTCCTAACTCCGTCACATCCTTTTGATAGCTATACAAGAGAGTGTTCTTGGTCTTTCTGAATGCGGATTATGATGTCATTCGGTTCCGAGGATTGACTGCCTGGAATGGTTTCCAATTTTGTGTTGCCCCGAAAGCTGTACAAGTATGAGAGCGTCATGAGTTAAAACTTGGTTCTTTGTTGTTTTCTAGATTCTGGAAGTCTTTGATCTGATTGAAGGTGGTGTTTTTTTTAATCTATTTTCATTAATAAAAATAGGTCCTTGAAAGGAAAAAGCTATTGATCAGATTATAAGGGCTGCATGGCTAAAAAGGATCACTTGGATGCCTCCCAGCTTTTCACCATTTTGACCGGAATGGTAAATGCGTTTCTTGTTCGGCTCAATGCATATATCTACTACATATTACGCTTTTAGCATAAAGAAGAGGCATAGGTTTCCTATAACCAGTATATGGATGGAGGAGAGAAGAAGCAATTTTTTTAGCGTAATGAGAACAAAAGTCACAAAAGCTAAGACGTTTTAATAACCTCCAAAATTATTGAGTCAGGGTTCATTAGTCTCCGTGTTTGAGACATATCGTCATAGATGTCCTCACTGTTGTAACCTGACTCAATGTATTTTGGGTTGTAAAACGTCTTAGCTTTTGTGACTTTTGTTCTCATTACATGCTTCTCTCCTCATCCATATGAAACCTATGCCTCTTCTTTGTCTTAAAAACGTAATACAGACAGATATATGCATTGAGCCAGACAAGCACCATTCAGTCAAATGGTGAGGAAGACATCAAGTGATCCTTTAACCATGCAGCCCTTATAATCTGATCAATAGCTTTTCCTTTGAGACTATTTTGGTAAATTGGGTAAAAAATAAACCTTCAATCGGATCTCGGGTAGAAGGCATGCATCTGTGCAACTTTCAAGGCAACAAACCATTCAAACAGTCCATCATAATCCGCATTCCGAGGCCAAGTATAACCTTGTAGCTATCAAAGGATGTGACGGGTGAAGAGCACGAAGAGGGCTATGTTCGACGAAGCACTAACACGCCGACGTCCCTTTGTTGAGACCTGCATCATTTAGTGTTCGCCAACAAAGGTGACAGCCAAAACCTATATCACTATGAACTTCTTTATACCAACTTTAAAATAACATTAAAACGAAATTAATGATGAGGTCGTATAATAAATTAATATGGGTTAACGATAATTTTAAAGTGTTAAAATATAATACTTTGATTTTTATTGTTAAGGCAAAGAACAACCATACACTTGTATTTTATGTTATAAGCATCGAATAAATTTTAATTTTATATATGAATTTTTTTAATAACGAGATAAATTGTAATAATTTAATATTTTAAATATAGATTATAATTGACTTTAAAAATTTATCCTATTTAAATAAAAAATAAATTATAATTATTTAATTTTTTATTATATTTTCAAGACAAATTAAACAAACTACTATTAATAAAAAATTAATATCCAATGTTATTGGGTTCAAACTCACATCTTTATACTATGAAAAATATTTTTATTTTTAATAAATCAAGATTAGTAAAATTCAAATTCGTGACTTTCTAAAAAAGTGTTTTTATTATATTTTTAAAAAAATTTATTTAATTGACTAATTCTCGTACTAATTGGGTATGTGAGTTCTATTTTATTGCAAAATAAAATAGTAACCCAAAACCTTGAGCAATAGAAGAGAGATTAAATAAAGCAATAAGAAAAAAATTAAA